>CAUYSK010081578.1:0-175266 GCA_963575035.1 Avahi laniger
AGCTGAGAAGAGATTGCAAGAAGTTTGTGTTAATAGTTAATTGATCCACTTGTGAAGGTTGTGAGTTTAAATTCCTGAATTACTGTTTCATTGGTACATCTTGAAGACTCTTCCTTTAATTAGAAGTTACTTAAATTGTAATGTCTAGACTTATTTTTAGTGTGCAAATTATTGTTTTACATTCATTTACAGATGACTTGTTAGCATTGATTATTGTTTCACATTAATTTACAAATGAATTGTTAGCACTGAAAAATAAGACACCTATCCCAAAGGTAGTACATAATGGAGATTTCCTTGTTTGAGTAACAGTTGAAATGGTCCTGCAGGCAATTCCTAGGTAAAATTTTGAGACACTTGGGGAAGATCATTTTCTTATAGAGGATGACTGCCTTTGTCACTGGAGAAACAGGAGGAAATTCTAACCTGGGTTTTCTTGACTTAAAGTCCTTGTTCTGTGTTCTGTCCTGTGTGTGTGTGTGTCTGTGTGTGTGTTTGTGTCTGTCTGTTTGGAGATGGGGAAGTTATAGGAGTTTAATGGGGACACTTCTGTTGTATAGGTCAAGAATACTGTTTTCCCTTGGTAGATGGCAGGCTACTGCTTACTGGGATGGGATTCTAATTCATCTGTATTGCTGAAAGGTCATGGTCTTTCTGGAGCTTTGAAATGAAAATAGTTTGTTTAATTCATTTAGGAAAATAAAGTGGTAACTTTAAATTGGGGGAAGGATGGAGAAAGAGACTTTCTTAAAGCAGTATTGCTTTTTAACTTTTTAAAGGTTTCTTTTTCAAATTAAGATTGGTCTCAAAATTGAAGCAGATTTTGTGATGCCATGTGAATATTTATTTCTTTTTGGGGGGGGGAAGATGATATTTAGGGTGTTAGTTGTACTGTGCCTTTCTTTCTGAAAAGTGATAATGAGTAAAAGATTTTCACTCTGTAGGAAGTGTGGAGTTTTAGTAGTTATTGAATCTTCTTGAAAGACCTTGATCTTGAATTACTTTGGGTACAGCCGCTGAGTGTGTTTGGGATTGAAACTTAGTTTAAACTAATGTCCTTGGTAGGTCTTTGATTTATTTCTGTTTTGCAAAGGAAAATATGTCCCAAAGATGCAGGGAAATAGAAAATGGCTAAAATGATGTTACTGGGGACATAATTAGACTGAGTTCCTTGATGTCTTGTAAATTTTTTTATTTTTAATGTTTTATAAAAGCCATGTGATTCTTTATCAGTTAATAGCGTTAAACCATAACTTAAAAATATTTTAGCCAATTTATTGTTGGTATATATTAGTACCAACAATATTGCTATCTGCCTTACTGTCAACTCATATGGTGATTTCTTTTTTTAGGAGAAAGCTCATTATACATGTAAGTCAATGTTCAGCCCTAGAAATGTGAATGTAAGTGTCAAAATGACATCTGATGTTGCTTTTTAAAAAAACTTTATCCAGATTTCCCAAATGCTAACATTTTACCATGTTTATTCCCGCCAATATCTATGCTGTTTTTTTAATCATTTAAGTGTAAATTGAAGACAGAATGCTACCCTTATCCTTGAATACCTCTTTATTTGCTAAAAACAAGGGTGTTATATAAACATAATGTAATAACCAAACCCAGAAATTAGCATTGATGTATTGCTATTGTCTGATCTGTAGAATTTTTTTGGATTTTGCCAGTTGTCCCTGTAATACCCTTTATAGCAGGTGAAAATCTCACATTATACAATTCACTGTTTTCATGTCTTTAGTTTGGAATGGTTCTTTAGTCTCTGTATTTTATGACAGACATTTTTAAAGAGTAAAAACTAGTTATTTGTAGAGTTCTCTCAAATAGAGTTTGATGTTTCTTCATGATTAGATTCAGGTTATGCATTTTTGGGGGGGAGCAGGAATAACACTGAAATGATGTGTTCTTAGTGCAGCATATTCATATTAGGAGACATACCATTGATGTTGATTTGACTGTCTTTGTGCTTACCTTTTGACTCAACAATCTCAAATCTAGGAATGTACCCTGAAGATGCACTTCCAACAGTATGAAAATATATAGGCACAAAGTTGCAGCATTGTTTATAATTATAACAATTAGAAGCAACCTACACAAGAGGAGAACTCAATGGTGCATTATACAGCTGTTAAAAAGAAGGAGAAAGGGCTTGAAGAACTGATGGGGAGTGCTTTGTAGGATATATTGTTATGTGAAAAAAGTAAAGTGCAGATGTGTCTACTGCATCTTCCACAAAAGTATCTATTCTTATGAAAAGAAGGAGAAATAAGAAAATATGTATGTATTTACTCCCTGGGACAAAAACAAAACATAATAAAGATTGATGAGATTGATTACCTAGAGAGGCTGGGTAGGAATAAAGTGGAAGGGAGAGAGGGAATGGGGACAATGACCCTTCTGAGGATACCTTTCTGACTTTTGGAACTATGTTAATGTTTTACACACTGAGTATATATAAATAGCAAACATACTAATAAAACCAAGTGGTAAAGGGAAAAAAACCCACCTCCACCTTAAAGTGGAATACAAACAAACAAATGAACTAAACCTTATTTCAAATGAAAAACACAACTACACTGAAGGGGTGAAAAAAATCTGCTTTTGGTAACTTTTGAACCCAGTATTTGGACTATGCTCTCAGGATAAAGACAAAAAGAACTCAAAACAAACATTAATGCTAATTACTAGTAGAGTTTTTTTGTTTTGTTTCTGGTTTTTGTCACAGAGGCATGGGTTTGCAATTTTGAAGCAGTTTACTGTGTTAGAATTAAGCAAATAAACATTGTGGAAAATGGGAGCTAGTTTCTCACTGTTCGAAAAGGGAGTCCTAAATGTAGGAAAGGCAAATGTTTGAATGAACTGTGATGTTTGAGTGGAGTTGAAGATATTGGTATAAACTCAGGGTTTTAAAAGTGTACAGATATAGAAATAGATGTGTGTAGATACACGTACACACATCTACACATCTTTTTTTCCAGTTCTGTCTGCTGAAAGGGCCAGTTGACACCTCTTTAGCAATGAGATCACCTAGCAATGGGGAGAGCACCTAGTTCCAGATCTAGGTTTCTAAATACCATTCCCCCCCTTATTTTTTAACCCGGAGCCATACCCAAAAACCTTGAGCAAGTGGACTCCCTAAATACCATTTTTTACTAGAAGGAACCTTAGAGAAATGGCTGATTCCAGGTGGGGGCAGGAAAAAGTACAAGGTGAGTTTGGAGCATCTCGTGGTATCAGAAAATAAGGTAGTACTCGAAAAATGGAATAATGGGGATATGTCAAAGAGACACAGGAGCCTACGTGGAAGAACTCCCGTTGGCTAACTCTAGGACAAATCATTGAAATAAGTAAGAAAATAATTGCCCATAAATAAAGATCAAGGATAGATAAATTGATTAGGGAGAAGTCGTTCTCCCGCCCCCACCGCCTCAGCTTACGTTACCTATCAGTTCTTACATGGGGAGAAGTTCTTAATGTAGAATTCTGATACTAATGAACGAACATAGAGGAAAAGGATAGAATTAGAAAATCTTTTGGCAGTCGTAACAGTTGATTTAAGTTAGAATCATAAATGGATATTAAAAGTAGTGGGTGAAAGTTCGAGAGTAGCTGGATGTTAACATCTTTATTAATTATCAAGGGGAGATAATAACTTTACAGGGAGAAACCTGGCTAATACCATGTGCCCATGTGATCCAAGTTAACATATTTGGTATTGTTTTAGGTAGTGATAATTAGCAGTTTGTTTTACTCAGTAATGCTAATAAGACTGGTCTTTATAATCACTTTAGCTTGGCATTGAATGAAATTAAGCCTAAAGGAACCATGTAGAGGTATAAAAGGGACTAACTTTCCATTTAAAGAGAAAATTTCTTCTTGGTTTTGGAGCCGGATGTCTTGGGAGAGAAAGGTTGATAAATTTAGGTTAGGCCAGTACAGGTTTTGGCCATGAACTCAAATCTTAAGCATAATAACTTCCTCCCTTTGAAACAAGTGTGTCTTTTGCTATGTAGATGTATTTTGTTTTTTTCTGTATTCTGTGGTGGTTTTTGGAAAGTAAATTTTCTACTGGTATTTACCTTAAAATTATTTACATTAAACATACTTAATTAGATAATCAGAATAATAGTGTTTTATTCCCAGTTATGGAAAATGGGGAGTTTAGCAGTTTTGTTTGCTCTGTTACTACCCACCCTTTTCATAAATTTATTCTCCTTATTTAAAACAACCAAAAGGGTGTGAGATAGCAGTACTTTTAAAAGTTTTTTTGTCTTCTATGTTCTATTTTGTTATAGTAGTGTCGTTGAGGGTTATTGCTTTATTTGCCATTTCTATCATTCTGTCTGGTTTCAGTGCTTATAAACAATCCTTATCAACAGCTAGTTTTAATTTTTTACTATTTTTAAAATTTTATTGTTAAATTGACAGGTGAAACTACATTTATCATGTACAACATGATGTTTTCAAGTATATGTACATTGTGGAATGACTATAGCTAATATATGCATTATGTCACATAGTTATTTTTGTGGTGAGAATACTTAACATTCACTGTTAGCATTTTTCAAGAATACAGTATATTTTTACTAACTGTAATCACCATGTTGTACAGCTAGTTTTTATTTTGAATTGTGACTTTTTTCCTTTTCCCCATTTTCAGATGGAGAAATGAATTGTGATTTAAAGAACACTTTTGAGTACTTTTTACTGAAAAGATATCTAAAATTATATTTACTTTTGCATGATAAATGATGATTTTGCTGGGTATAAAATTATTGGGTCCCAACATTTTTGTATTAAAACAGTGGAAGTGCTGCTTTATCTGTCTTTCTCTGAGTGGTCTCAAATTTCTATTTTGCAGAATTAACTTTTCTAGTTGTAGGTTTGCAGCATTCTCTTGTTGGAAATGGAAACATTTATCAGGATATGACTAGAAGTTTTTTTTTGTTCACTGGTTTTTCCAGGGAAATGATGAAATACTCTCACATCTGAGAAGACTTTCTTCTCCATTTTTGTATTTATTTTTTCAGCTATCTTCTGAAATAGCTATTATCAATATCATTGATTCTCTGTAATCTTTATACCATATGGTTTTAAGTTAATCAGGGAAAAGGATAAGATCCTCTCCATTCTAGGAAGATTTGTCAAATTTGCATTATCCATCATGGATGAAATTTTCTGGATGTCTCATGTAATCAATCTCCAAAACAGATTTAATGACCTTAATTTTTCAGTCTGATATTAAGCAATGACAATATTCTTTTGTCTTTTCTTAAGGCTACAAAACTGGTATTTTTCTAAACCTTGATACTGTTTAATGAAACAGCTTTTTCCAGGGGAGTGTTTTTTCTTTGTGTGGATGAATATATGTTTTTTCTTTTTGTTTATCCATGAAGAGTTGTTCTTCTTAGCTGTTCTTGGTATTGAAAATAAAGAACTGGTCATGTGTCAGAGAGTACTTAGATTTACATTCTGTTTTGATGCTGAAGGGTGAGTTGATACGGGGAGCTTCAGTTTCTTGGAGAGTATCAGTAGCAGGATTTCAACAAATACTACATTTTATTAAATCCTCTAAGATATTCAGTCAAATCTGAGCTTTTGGCTGAGAGGTATAGTTTTATAGTTTTATAGAATTGGAGATGGTTAAAAGGGATAGTTTTCACGTTTTTAAATCTGTTACAACCTGGCTTTCTGCACTGAGGCAAGTGAAGAGGCTGGGGTGATATTTGTGTGTGTGTTTTCTCAAATGAGGGTTTTGGACTGGACAGCGATTCTGTGTCTGGTTCACCTTGACATTATTTTAAGGCCTATAAGCTCTAGGATATAAACAAATATTTTAGTAGAGGACTTTAAATCTGGGATGCTTTGCCTGAATCTGTGCCCCATAGTTGTTTTTGTTTGTACATTTATTCTTTGTGTTTAGATTTTGAGAATTAATAGACCAGGAATACCTTTGTTACATAGAACAAAGCACATAGCAAAATATTTGTTAATATTTATTCATTGTTAGTATTAGGTCTTAGACAGGACATAGGAAATAGTTGGGAAAAAAGAGGCCTTAGGAAAGATGAGTTGTATCTATTGCGGGTCCATAGCGGCTAGTTACTCAAGAAAACAAACTGGCTTTCATTTTGGATTTCAGAGTTTCTCTGTAATTAAAAAGATTATGTGTGGCATATGTTCATTTGAATGTTGAATTTTAGAAGTTTGAGCAGTTGATCCATAGCATTCAGTTTTATCCAAAATAGTCTCTGGAGGAGACAGTCCTCTTTTAATTTCTCTTTGGAAATTCTGACTAAGGAAATGTAAAACAGTCTCAGAGTAAGGTCTTACAAGTTACTATTTTTGTCTTATTTCCTGGTGGATTTTCTCCTAATCTTTGTTTTTAGTTAAGGATGACATGAAGTTGAGATTAATCATGAACAATTTGTTAACTGAAAAGGAGAAGAATAGTAAGCAGGTAGTCAAACTGCAAAAGAAGATTCGTGATAGAGTTAACATTAAAGTTTCAGAAATCATGTGAAAAAGATATGTGACTATTAAATTTGTAATTTTGTCCCTTTTGCCTCTGGAATTAAAATGTGTCAACTAAATAAGAGGGAAATTTGCCTTATGCATGTGATATGCTTGTGCACAAGCGCTCATAGGCGTGGATCTTGCTGAAACTGAGGAAGGAGTGAATTTACGGTTAGAGAGGAATTTGTGGATTTTTGGATTAAAAATGAAAATAAAATGTAAAACAGTGATATAAGTCTCTGAAAATTTAATGATGCTTGCAGACTACATGAATTATATTCAGATATTAGCATGGAATTTCCATGCCAACTTGGTTTAAATGAACTATTTTTTGATTATCAAGTGACTTACTGTTAAAAATTTCTAGTAACCACAACAGTGTTTTATGATAAAACACTTTTCATTCAATCGAAAGCTGAGAATGGAGTAGGAATGGTAAGGTTGCATATTTATGATTCTTACTTCATTTAAGTTTCAGTCTTGGTTATTTCCTTACCATTAGGAAGCCAGAGAGTTTCTATGATCATAATTTCAGTAGATGTGAAAACAGTGTGGAAAACTTTGTCTTCTGTTAAACTATCAGATTGTGATTTTCAGTTTTTAATTTTTTATTTAGAGACACAGACTATTGTGTTTATTTTTTTCTCCTTTCTCAAATCATTGCAAACTATGGATTTAGTGTATATTTTTCTGTAGCAGAGAGTTGCAGGAAGAAGCCATTGGCTGAGCTGATTAGTCGAATGAAGTTGTCTGACATGGGTTACTTTAGTTTGTGGTTTTAGATGAACAGTACATGGTGCACAGCTGTTGCTCCAACAGCTTTGTTCCAGCTGTCCTACTGGCCTGTCACAAAATACCCCACATTCCTTTTTTTTTAAAAGCAGAACTTCTTGTAATATTCTGTACTTTATTACTTAAAATGGACCCTAGTAATTAATGACTTTTCATTTTACACCTATCAATAGCTATTTACTTAGAATGATGCCTAAATGAATAATGTGCAGTAGATTTAAGCCTTGTATGTATCCTTTTTTGTTGAGAGTTAAAGTTGTAGTTGTGAAATATTTATGCGAGACAAGTTAAGTGATTAACATTGAAATGGGCACCAAACATTAATGCTGTCCCCCAAACAAGTAGCTGGTATCTGGATAATGAAACTGACATCTTCTAGTTTCTTAATTTTAACCTTGAGTTTGTATTAATAAGTTTTGGTAAAATTATAAAATAAAAAACCATAATATTGTGTTTATATAGCTTGTGTAGAAACTGTGTTGATAGACGTTGGTTTGCATTTTTGATAGGGTAGTTGGTTGGTTGGACTTCAGTTCATTTTCCTGTCCTGTGCAGTAACTCATTATAATACTAAGGGTTTCTTTTCAAGTTTTGTTTTTAAATTAGGAGTAGGTACCCATTAGTATACTTTGAATTAATAATGACTAATATATTGAACATATTCTGTGCATCAGGCACCATACTAAAAGCTTTACAAGCATTGCCTTATTTAATCTTTACAATTACTTTATTATTTCCAAGTTACAGCTATGGAAAATGAGGCTCAAAGTTAAATAAGTTACTGAAGGTCCATAGTAATGACTGAGATTTGACTTGAATTCACATTTTTTGAGTAAGAAGCTCCTAAGGACTACACGATACTACCTTGCCCAAATCGAATTTTATTTAACAAGCTACCTTGTTAAATCAAGTCATTACGTAAGTTTTCTTTCTTTTCAACAGGTGGTTAGGTTCATGAAGCATTTCCCTTTTAAATTGAAATTAGGAGAGCTGGGATTGAATAGGAAGTGAAGTTTTGTTAAAAACATTCTTTGGCCTCCCTTTGTGCACCCTCCTGCCTCCCTGTGATCCATTTCCTATCACTTCCACAAATGCTGCTCTGGCTACTGCCCTTCCCCTGCGGAGTAGCCCTAGACTGACTCTCATCTCCAGAATTCCAGTGCCTCACCTGCCCCGTATCTATTTGAAATTCCTACTCTTGTGAAGTCTATTTAAGCTTCTATGTTTGGAGAAACGCAATTTGATCAAACTTAGTCACAATCTGTGTGAAATGTACATCCATCACTCTTCTGAAGCTATATCCTTTACCAAGTATGCCTTTTAAAAACGTTTTCATTTTATTTTTAATTTTTATTGATACATAATATACATATGTATACATATTTATAGGGTCCCAGTATGCCCTTTTATCTGATATATTCTTAGTTATCTTTCTAGCAGTGGCACAGATTTCATCCCCAGGAAGCCTTTTCTGAGGGAATATCCAGATTGGGCTAGGTGCCCCTCCCATGCGCTCCCCATGGTATCGTGTGCATTTTTTGTCCCTAAACCTTTTGAGAATAAGTTGCAGAATTCTGTCAGTGTTTATTTTCTAAAGAAGAGTTTTTTGTATAACCTTAGCATAGTTATTAAAATCAGGAAGTTACAATACTATTATCTAACTTAACATTACTCAGATTTTACCAATTGTTCCCTAATGTTCTTTATAGCAAAAGGAAAAAAATTTTCTGGTTCAGGATTCAATTTAGGATTGCTTGTTGCATTTATTTGTCATGTCTTCTTAGTCTTAAGGTTATTTGTAAAATAACCCACAATTTGGGTTTGTCTGATGTTTTCTTACGATTAGAATCAAATTGTATATTTTAGGCACAAATATCACAGAAGAGATGATGTGTCTTCTAGTACTGCAGTCCCCAACCCCTGGGCCACAGTCTGGTACTGTCCGCTGGCCACTTAGGAACCGGGTTGCGCATGCGTCACTGCCTGAGCTCCACCTCACCCCCGCCCCCCACCTGTGGAAAAATTGTCTTCTGTGAAACTGGTCCCTGGTGCCAAAAAGGTTGGGGACCGCTGCTAGTACATCATATTGAAGAGGCATATATTATCTGTTTGTCTCACTACTGATGATATGAAATCTGATGACTTAACCACTGAAAATTACTCTCTTCTCTTTCTGATCAATGAATATTTTGTGTGTTAGAGATATTGAGACCAGGTGTCATCCTAGCTCACAGCAACAGAAACTCCTGGGCTCAAGTGATCCTCCTGCCTCAGCCTTCCAGAGTGCTAGGATTATAGGTGTGAGCCACCGAGCCCGGCCATAACTTAGTTATTTTTTATCCTTTGGGGTTATGTCGTGTCTTTCTCTTTGCTCATCTTGTCTCCCTCCCATCTGCACTCCCTTCCTTGTTTCCTTGTTACACTTGCTGCTTCCAGTTTGCATTTGGGGACATGAATTTTTTTTATGTCCTCAAAGAACACTTGTATTATATACTCTTCTTTAGAAGGAAAAGCCTCCAGTTACTGTATTTTCTTTATTCGGTACAAGCACCTATACTTTCTTGGCCTTAATTTCTTCATCTTTAAAATGAAGAGGCTAAAATAGATTAATATCTAAGGAACTTTCTGGTTCTAAAGTCCTATGGCAAATGAGTTTATGAGTTTTAAAAAGTTAAATTGTTATGTTTAGTTTGTCTTTTTTTTCCCCTTTTTAAAAAAACCTGTCTTCATTCTTCTTTCTGTACAGTGTATAAATGTCTCATTGCTTAGGCTTATGGTAGAAATACCCTTACTTTCACTGGGGGCATGTTCTTCCCATGTAGATAATGCCTTTTCCCAAGGTGGAAGATAAAGTGGTATTGGTTTCTTTGGTGGGATGGGGGTTGGGGTAGGGGACTCATTTTCACAATAGTCTGTTAATAAATAAGTCTTAATCATTCATTGCAATTTTCTAAACTGCTTAAAACAAAGACGAGAAGAAGAAAAAATTCAATCTAATAATGCTTATTACCTTTAAAAACATGATTTATGTATAATTTCCTTGGGAGGGTTTCACAAAGTTTCTGATTATATCATAATTTCTAAAGAAGTGAGAATCTTGATTCATTGTGGAATTGAGAACAAATTATTTATTTGTAGATATTATAGTCATGTGTCACTTAATGATGGAGATCCGTTCTGAGAAATGTGTTAGGCAATTTCGTCACTCTGCAAACACTGTAGAGTGTACTTACGCAAACCCAGATGGTGTAGCCTACTACACACCCAGACTGTGTGGTACAGCCTATTCCTCCTAGGCCATATACAGCATGTTACTGTGCTGAATACTTTAGGCCATTGTAACACAATGGTAAGTATTTGTGTATCTAAACATATATCGAAACATAGAAGAGACAGGTAAAAAAAAAAAAGGTATAAAAGATAAAAAATGGTACACCTGTGTAGGGCACTTACCACAAATGGAACTTGCAGGACTGGAAGTTGCTCTGGGTGAGTGAGTGGTGAGTGAATGTGAAAGCCTAGCCCTAGGACCTTACTGTACACTACTGTAGACTTTAAAAACACGGTACACTTAGGCTATGTTAAATTTGTAAAACAATATTTTTCCTCAATAATAAATTAACCTTAGCCTACCGTAACTTTTTACCTTGTAAACTTTTTAATTTTTTTAACTTCTTGATTCATTTTATAATAACTCTTAGCTTAAAGCACATTGTACAGCTTTACAAAAATATTTGCTTTCTTTATATCCTTATTCTGTATGCTTTTTTCCTATTTTTAAAATTTATTTTTATTTTAAAAATTTTTTTAAATTTTTAAAAACTAAGGCATAAACACTTACATGCCTAGGTCTACACAGGATCAGGATCAAGTTGTCACTAGTTGATGGAAAATTTTCAGCTCTATTATAATTTTGGGGGGCCACTGTTAATTTATTCAGTCCGTCCTTGACCTGAATATCATTATTTGCGCATGACTGTATTTCATTATAAACAGACTGAGAGTATGAAGTGTTATTTCAACATTGTTATTTTAAGTTGTATAATGAAAGCATTAGGTTACTTAATGAGTTAATTTGGGTGCAGTTTAACTTTTTTTAAGATTTTTATAATAACTAGCATTTACTTTTGTGATGTGTTTTACATTTGTGTAATTCTTTAGTTTTTGGATACATGATTTCATTTTATGACAGTAACAAACCTTTATGATTGGAAGGCAACATGGCATTGTCACGGTCATTATTTTCATTCCACATATGAGGAGAAATGGAGGCTGGGGAGGAGGGATTTGCTGAAAGTCCTATAGCAAACAGTGAAGCTGAGATTTAACCTAGTTTTCCTAACTTATTAATGTTAAATTTGAACAAAAATGGCAACACTTAAAGAGAGGAGCTGAAAACAGTGATATTCTTGTTTGAATGAAATTCTCTGTATGTGACTAAGTTATCAGTATGAATCCAGGAAGAACACTGGGAGGAGGAGGAGAGGGAAGAGTAAGTGAGGTTTCACAAAACGCACATTTGATGACTTGATGTATTTCCACTGAAACTACTAATGTTGGCTACTGATAAAAGCTAGTAAGGAGCCAGATATTTGCAGTGGTATCCTCTCTCTAAAATGTAGCTTAGGAAGACTGAGTTATTCATTCTACAGACATCAGTGTTGTGTACATGCTTGAGAATAACAAACACTAAAGTCAGCATATTGATTACCTCTTGGGGTTGGGAGAGGAAAGAGGAGAATATGATTATCAAGAGCCATATAAGAGTCTTCAATCATATTAGTCATGTTTTATTTCCTAAGTTGGCAGATGAGTATACATATTCTTTATATTTTTCCTTCATACCATCTGAGATATTTTATAGTTAATTAAGAACAGAGAATGTACTCTGAATTGACTTAAATATGTAGACAAATGGAAACTTTTAGCCATTCATTTGGTGCTAAAGGTATCTTGAACTGGTTGACAAGACACAAGTGTGTTCTTCAGGGGTTTTCCTTTAGGGTGGGAAACTTTTTTTTGTCCTTGTCTACTCAAACAACTTGAGTACAATTCTTATTACAATAAAAAGTTCTTACTTGAGTGTTTGGGTAAAACTGTTTTATGTGAATGTGTGTGTATAAATGTGTGTGTTGTGATTTGCCTTTAAAATTACCGTACATGATTTCTGAAGATTTCTCCAGAGCATACTATCTGATTTCATCTTGGTGGTTACAGGAACTGATGATTAATTTTGCCTTAAATTTCCTGTATGAAGAAATGATGCCTTTAACTTTTCCCAGCATCAGATTCTTAACACTGTTTGTAGGTGTACATAATGAATGTTCACATAATGTGGTTTTAAGTTGGTGTGAGTAAAGATTAAAAGAAAATCTAGAGTATTGTGTAGTAGACCTGTGCTCTATGCTATATGCTATTGACTTTCTTTGCTGTCATGAGTTTTGTTTATAAAATTGATTACTTTTGGACTGAGAACATTTTCATCAAGAGTTGACTTTTTTGAGGAAGGGGTGGGATTATTTTAGAAATATTAAGGGTGCTACCACCCCTTTGGTTTTTTTTTAATGAAAGAAATTTTGTTTCCAAGTTTGAGTGATAATGGGATTAGAAAAAAATGTGTGCGTTTTTTTATCTTTTTTTCGGATACTTCTGCTTTTTGGAGAGGTAGATGGGAGAGATAAAAGGAGTCCTATGTTCTTCCAACCAGAACAAGATATACATTTAAATATTGCTAATTTCCCCAATAAATAAATTCTTAAAAAACGTGATTTAAGGGAATATTTCGATTTACAGGTTATAATGTAAGTTTAAGAGAAAGTGGGTAGAGTATGTAAGAGGTGGAAGATTGAGGAAGGTAGAATAAATGTGCTTGTTCTTGAGTTTAGAGATTTGAATTATCTCCTTTTTGGGGGATTACCTAGGAAGTAACTCATGGTGCAAATTGGGGTTCCTTTGATTTTGAATAGATTCTCAGTGTGCTTTAAGGGCTGGGTTCTTCTGGTATTGATTTTTGAGAATTTGAAAAAGTATTTTGCTTCTGGCATGGTTTTATTTTATAGGTATTTTTTTTTCTGGTGTCTTCTCAAAAGCAGAGGTGTTCTCATTCCAGTGACAAGTAGAAACTGTGATCTATTAAGACTTTGTGATAGACAAAATTGGGAAACTGTTCCACATGCAGGAGTTCTTAACCTTTTTTTTGCAAAGGACTCTTGGCAGTTTGGTAAAACCTGTGGATTTCTCAGAATACTGTTTTTATTTTTTTTTATTTTTATTTATTTATTATTTTTTTTGAGACAGAATCTCACTCTTTTGCCCAGGCTAGAGTGAGTGCCGCGGCGTCAGCCTAGCTCACAGCAACGTCAAACGCCTGGGCTCAAGCTATCCTCCTGCCTCAGCCTCCCGAGTAGCTGGGACTGCAGGCATGCACCACCATGCCTGGCTAATTTTTTCTATGTATTTTTAGTTGTCCAATTAATTTCTTTCTAATTTTAGTAGAGACGGGGTCTCGCTCTTGCTCAGGCTGGTTTCGAACTCCTAAGCTCAAACAATCCGCCCGCCTCGGCCTCCCAGAGAGCTAGGATTACAGATGTGAGCCACCGCGCCCGGCCTATCTATCTTTAATTGCATTTTTTCTGTGACCATTTTGGCTTTTTAAAATTGCATTAAATGAATTGTATTATTTTGAATATTTCAACAGTACATGATATAACTGTCATTTAAATTTATTTTATGTAGTTTTTAAACCTTTAAAACTAAGGTTTTCATAGAATTTTGGAGCTAGGGAAGACACTGTTTACCACAACCTTTTCATTTTACAGAGCAAGACCCTGAGGTCCAGGGAAGTTAAACTATTTGTCCAAAATTAAGCAGCTCATTACTGAAAAAGTCCGAACCAGAAACCTGGTCCCTGACTTCCTGATCAATGCTCTTTCTACAATAGAACTGCATCTCCATTCAAAGTGTCATTTAGGCAGGGCGCGGTGGCTCACTCCTGGAATCCCAGCACTGTGGGAGGCTGAGGCAAGAGGATTGCCTAAACTCAGGACTTCAAGGTTACAGTGAGCTATGATTGGGCCACTGCACTCCAGCCTGGGTGACAGAGGGAAAACCTGTCTCTAAATACATAAAAAAATAAAGTGTCGTTTATATTTGAATACCATCAATGTAAGCCATCATTTTCACAACATGTGTATTCTTTTTTTCCCCTTCAGTATTCATACTTGAAACACCCACAAAAGAGAAATCTTTCAATAAATTCAGAGACAGACTCCACCCTTCAGTGTCCCTGCAGGTCCCTGGAGTTATAATTGACAGAGTTGGCAGTAAAAGTCCCTGGGCTTTATTTTCAGTTCTGCTGATTTGGGGTATAACTTGGGAATATTTTCCCCTTAGGCTTTCCCAATGTGTTGGATTCCAGACATAGACAGACTCTATAAAAGAGCTCATCTAAGACAGTCTAAAAACAAGATACACAACATCATTTAGGACATTAAATTTGGGGAAGCACGCTTACTGTTAATCCAGAAATTTGATCCTCATGTCCTTCAGGGTAGTTGAGAGTACATTTCTAAGCCTCTCCTACTAAGCCCAGGATTTAGGGTAATTTAGAATTTTTCTTTGCTTTGCTTACTGTTCTGGTGAAGGAGGGAAAAGGAAGTGCTATTAAACTAGGCCTATGTCCTTGGGCAGCTTTTCTCCACATGGTGGGACATGGCCAGTTCCCGAGATCAAGTTCTGCTAAAGCCTCATGAATGGTCCGAGGTCAGGGAATTTGTTTGTCCCCAGAAAAGTTGCATTGAGAGCTATTGGTCCTAGGCTGGAACTTTGGGTCTTTATAATGTCAATAGAGAGAGTCCATGGAAAGCTTGATTAGCCTTGCAGATCAATGAAGCATATATCTTTAATATTAGTAAGTATCTCTTGGCTGCAAGTACCTGAAACCAACCTGAGTCAATTCAAGCAGGAAAAAAAAATCCCCTCCAATCCAGGCCTGTGTCACAGAGCTCAGGATATATACAAGGCTGGGCTAAGAAGGAATGGAAAAATCCCTGGAAGGGATCCCAGGAGAGGTTCTCTCCATATTTGGTTGATTTACTCTAAGAATCTGCTGCAAGAATCTACAAGAATAGGCTTTCTGGGCCCCAGCCTATAACGTCATGTAGAGGTCCCAAGGCTACATGCCACATGGAGATACCCTTTCTCTGTTCCAATTCCAAATTCTCTGGGAAGGGCATCCTATGTGAATCAGGTACCCACCCAGCTGAGGATTATGATAAATGGAGATGGAGTGCAGTTAAATGCATGTGGGTTCTTTATGACTCTCTAATCAAAAGATAAATGTGCATAAGGGCCTAGCCTCAAATTCAAACAGATACACAAACACAAACACTTACATATTTTCACACTGCCTAAGCAAATGCCTTTATAGTTTTAAACGGTTATGGCATGCATTGGCTTTTTCCAGGCTGCTGCCCAGTGGTAGTATTCCCAGTCAACTCATAAATAAAATGCATTGCTTTATGCAAGAGAAGAATTGGAGAAAGAGAGACGAGGAAGGCAGGAAGAAAATCTATCACTTAGATAGATTATTGATCTATCTCAGCCAGAAAGCACAGGCTAGAACATCCAATGTAAACATTATAAAGGACCAACTGACCTGACCAAACTACAAAAATAATCACTTGTTAATTTAAAAAAAATCAAACAAAGAGACTTCCTTTTAAATTCTGGATTGAATGTGCTTTATTTTCTCTGTCCCTTTCCAAATATCACAAAAATGACTGTGAATGGATTTTTTTTTTTTTTAATAAAAGGGACTTAAAGAGGAAAGAAAAGAGAATGAGAGAGGAGAAGAGACATCAACAAAAGTTTGGAAGCTGGAAATCAGAAGGCTGTGTTGCAATATATCTGACTGACCAAGAGAAGCTGAAAGCTAAGTGTCTCCAGTGGGATAACAGGAGGGACAGCCTGCAGACTCTCAGGAATTGCAAGCACTGAGCCCCTCTGAAGGCAGGAATGAGGGTGAAACTGGGCATGGGGTAATTGATTGGAAGTCTGCTCCTCTACATCCTCCCCTTCTCTGCACACGGCAGCCCCTCCCAATTCTTCTGGTTGTTCAGGCCAAAAACCTATGGTCCTCTTTCCACCCTAAACCCTACACGCAATCCATCAGCGAACCCTGCTGATTTCGATCTTAAAACGATCTTCAAAGTTTGACTACTTCTCATCACAGCTAACCTAGACCAAGACACCAACACCTCTCACCTGGATCTGTCTACTTCCTCTCATTTTCTATTGGGTCAATCAAGATTTTCGTTCCCCACCTCGCTGCAGGACTTGTCCAAGTGGCTGGTGACCTTCACATTGTCAAGTCCAATGGCTATCCTCAGCCCTTACCTTATGTGAATTATCAGCAACGCGTGACTCAGTTGAGCTTTCTTTCATCCCGGAAACACTCTCCTTTTTTGGCTTTCAGAACACTACTCTCTTTTCCTTCTCTGTCTCCCTCGCTGACAGTACGCCCTCCTAGGCCTCCTTTGCTGGTTCCCATCATCTCAACAACATCCGCATAGCATCCCTCCATGGCTCTAGCACACTCAGCCAGGGGCCAGGGTCAGATATGATTGGCTTTCTGCCACCCCCTTTACCTCATCTCCAACTCTTCACTCCCTTGTCACTCTGGACAGCTTTGCTGTCCTTAAATATTCAGGTATATTCCCAACTCAGGGACTTTAACCTTGCTGTCCCCTGCGCCTGGAATGCCCTTCTCTAAGAGACCTGCATGGCCTCTTCCCATGAAGGAGCTCCCACTGGCCAAATCTGGGACAATTTGTACATAAAAAAATGATTATAATTAACTGCAAAATTGTAATAAATAAATAAAAATCTACGACTCCATTAGGATTTTCAAGGGAAAAAAAGGGAAGACTAAGGAGAGAAAAAGCTTGTTTACCACCATTGGAAGTTACCATTAGACAACTCTTTTCTATGAAAATTAATAATTAAAGGGAAAGCATTAAGCTTTTGCCCTTCTTTTTAGGGAGAAATTATAGTTCATACCATTTAGTAAGGGAAAGTTCTTTGATGAAGAATGCCAACTAATAAACACAGAAGGAATGATGGAATTAGAAAAATGTCCTTTGCAACCCAGTGAAAAAATTGATTCAGGCCAGGATCATCAACAGATGCTGAAACCATAAAGTGAAAAGACTGCTGAAGAGGAAACTCACTTAGTGAAAAATTACTACTCTGTAGCTTACCTAGGGGAAAATGTAGTTTCATAATGGAGTGTTTTTGTTGTATTTTTTTTGAGACAGAGTCTCACCGTGTTGCCTGGGCTAGAGTGCCGTGGCGTCAGCCTAGCTCACATCAACCTCAAACTCCTGGGCTCAAGCAATCCTTCTGCCTCAGCCTCTCGAGTAGCTGGGATTACAGGCATGAGCCACCATGCCCGGCTAATTTTTTTCCTATATATTTTCAGCTGTCCAAATAATTTCTTTCTACTTTTTTTAGTAGAGACGGGGTCTCACTCTTGCTCAGGATAGTCTTGAACTCCTGAGCTCAATCTGCCCACCTCAGCCTCCCAGAGTGCTAGGATTACAAGCATGAGTCACCGCGTCCAGCCCATAACGGAGTTTATAAAGGATCTGGCTGTCATCATCCAGCCAAGTGATCCAACCTGTTATCGCTAGTCATGGGAAAACTCCGTACCTCCTGTTATGCTGCTATGATGGAATGTGAACAATATGTATGAAATATTCTTGCCAATGTGGAATGGGGAATAAGGGTGACAGTATCCAATCTGGTTCCAAAGTTTGAGAAGTGGTACATTGCCTAATGGGCACACTTGTCCCTTCAATAATGATGATTATCTAAGAATTACATTAACATATTATTTTTTCCTTCTATTTATGTGTATGTTTTTTCTATTGACTACCAAGTTGTTAGTTCACAAATAAGTTTTATGGCTCTACATATTTAATATGTGAAATTGTTAGGTATTTCCTTTGGCCAAGGGATGCTGTAAAAACAAACAAACAAACAAACCGCTGAGACAGTAAGGATGCATGAACAGAGGAAGTTCAGGAACCTCTGCCCTAGGATCATCACTCTATTAGAATTGAGTGTATCGAATGATATTCATCCTCTGACCTGGAGTCATCAAGATAGTGTTCTGATTCACTCTCCCTTTCTCCAACCCCCTTCAGGCTTTATTCTTGATGATTTCAATATACACAAAGATGATCCTTCTTTTACTCTGGTCTGTCATATCCTCGAAATTCTCTCTTCCAAAGTCTTTGTCCTCCATTCTGTCTCAGTCACTAGCTCCCTCTGCAATCTTGTCATTACATGTAATGTAACGCTAGTGCCTAACTCCAAAAATCCTTTGAAATGCCCTCCACCCCTACCTACCCTGCCCCTGCCACCCCCAACCATTGATGCCATCTTTCACCAGCTCCTACCTACCCTTGGCATGTCCTCTTTCCTCCTCAGCTTAGATTCCACGATCAGTCATTATAATCCCTCCCTTGCCTACACCCTTGACTTCCTTGCCCTTTTCTTTTTTCATTATATTGCTTTGCAAAAGCCCGACCCTGGTCAAATCTAACCCTCTACACCTTCTTTGGACTGCATCTGTGCACCTGGACAAGACCTCCAGTCTGCCTCTCAAACCCATTCTCCATGCAGCAGCCAGAGTGACTTTCTAAAGTCACTTTATTGCTTAAGATCCTTCAATGGTTCATCACACCCTCAGGATATAGTAGAAATGCATTAAGATACTTGATGGAGTCCTTCCTGCTCTGAACCCCACTTGTCTCTCCAGCCTCCTTTTTCAGCATGCACCGTTCCCCACAGCCCACACCACTCTGCAAACCACACTCTGCAGTTCCTGGAAGGTTCCCTGTCTCCCTCCCTTCTCTGCCTTTGCACAAGGTGCTCCCTCTGGCAGTGGCCTTTCCCTAACTAACTGGACAAGTTTCTCAGACCTTACTGAGATGTCACTTTTCTAGGAAGTCTGCCTGCCATCCTTCCTGCATGCTCCATAGATTGCCCTCAGGTAGCAGCCCTGAACCTGTACTGCATATACCTGCTTATTTATTTGCCTCCCTCACTACACTACAAGCTATTTGAGGGCAGGAAATGTATTTTGATCCTCAAGGTCTGGCACAGTTACTGGCATATAGAATGCACACTGTAACTAATTGCTGAATCATCCTGAATTTTGTGAACTGTGTTGTTTAAATATGGATACATACACCTGTCCATGGTCTTTTTTTATTCTGTAGAAAAAGATAGCATGTTTGAAAAAATTCAGTCTTGGTGAACCAATTCTGCTTCCAACTTCCTGTCTAAATTTCTGTGGGCTTGAGCACAGTCTCCTTTGTTATTCTTTCATCTTTCAGCATAATGTGCTGAATGCCTTACAACAATCAGCACCATTGCGCTTCCCTATGAATAAATCACATGAGTTACTCCGTGCACATCACCCAAGGGACTTGAGTACAAATCTCTCTCTTTTTTTAAAAATAGTTTCATGCTGTTAATTTCTGTTTTTGGTATTTGAGAGACTAGATGTGGATGTTTCCAAGGTGAGTTTACTGATAGAGACAGGGGAAAGGATATCGGAAGCCCCGTCCTTATCCAGGGCTGTCCTTACGAGGGTCACTGGTATGTACTTTCATAGGCCCGTTGAGATGTCAGTAATGACAGAATTTTCAAAAATGAATTTTAATAAAGTTCAGGAAACAGGAATAAGGTACAGTGCCCCAAAACATTCCCTCGAGTGTGGGGGTCCTGGGTGGCCATCTCAGTTCCCCTATCCAAAGGTCAGGCTGGCTCCCCTGAGATAGGAAAGATAGTCCTTATGAGAATAAAGAGAAGTAGATAAATGGATGAAGGAATGAATGTAGATGACTGGATAAAATAGAAATAAAAGGCCCTTCAAGCATTATGAGATGGCATTGGAATATTCTGGAATGGACCAAAATAAAACTTTGGCAAAATTGTACCAAGGACTCCAGAGTTTGTACACCTTCTATTTCCGTAGTCTTCATTTCTCTTTTTATTCTATTTTGTGTAGAGAGCAACGTGATTTTTTCCCCCTCCTTATTGGAGGCCGCCTACTAGTTCACAGTTAATACCATTCTACTATATTCTTTAAAGGTATTGCCAAGGTTAGTTAGCTCAATGCTTGCTTCTTGTTTAAGAAAAATACGGGGGTGGAGGGTGGGGAAGAAGATCCTTGACTCGAATAGGAGAGAGAGTGGAAAAGAAAATTGAAATACAATGGTGCATTTCCTACAGAGTTCACCGATTATTTTTCAGTTTCAAAATTGAGTTTTGCCATTTCTTGTTGATGGAAATACTGCCATTTGGAGATAGACGTTTAAAAAACACACAATAAGCAGTTGCCACTGTTTTGCTGTGGCACCCTGATTTTGCGGTGGGCAAACTGGTTGTGAGCCTATTGAAATTATGCCATTTGTTTTAAATTATGACGTCTCAGGACAACATGCAATCTGAATTTCTTAGGTTAGCGACGAGAATACTGAAGTTGAAGTGCATATATATAAAATGGCAAAAAAACGAAAGAGATTGAAAGAAGAAACGAGCTATTTGAATATTCTGTCTTGCCAGTAAACAAGTCCCAGGTCTGCAAATCAGTTTTCAAAAGAATATTGATTATTTCCTAAGTATTTACAAACTCTTTTCAAGTACCTTAGGAAAGGGAATGAGGAAAAAAAGTGTTGAGCCTTTGCATAGAGGTTGTCGTCATGTTTGTGCATTACAACAATAAAGACTATTACAATAACAATGTGGAATCTCTGGCAAACCGACACTGCCAACAGCGGGAAAATGGTCCTTAAGGAACGATTGTTTTCAGCTAAGAGGCCCTCAATTAGAATTTTATTTAAGCATGTATAACACAGAATATTCAATTTTTTTTTTTACAGTAATAGAAAATTGCTTTCTCATGTAAAACTCCCCCTGCTCCATGTGGGATGGGATACGCGCCATAGGTTTACAAATATCCAGATGCAATGCGGAGCGGGCACTCAGAGGCCTGAAGATAGTGTTTGCGCCCTGCGGGAGTCGGCAACGACGCCCTCAAACCCAGTGGCGCAGTGTTCATTCCCACTAACCTATGCGGGCCGTGCTTCCCGATTGCTCCTTGACATACGAAAGTGTCAGTGTGTCAGTTCACGAGTGTCCCTTTCTCCACTAGATGTCACTGTAAATCAACTGTTTGAGGTGGGGACCCGGGTGTTTGGTGTTTTCTTTAGCCAGTACCAGGGTTTCAAGCCCGGTCAGTCCCTGCACTTGTGTCCTCCCCGACCAGGGAGCCCGGAGCCGGGTGCGGGCGGCGGGGCGTAGGGAACCGCTGAAGGGAGAGCACGCGCCTTCAAGGCGGTGGCCGGGCGTCGTGACCCGAGCAGGAGGCGCGGAGGTGGCAGGGTGCAGGGCCGGAGGCGGACAAGCCCCGCGTTCCCTTCTGCCCCGCCAGCGAGACGGTCACGTGCCGCCGAGGCGCTGCCCGCTGCAGGCGGCGGCGGCGGCAGAGGAGGGCGGGGCCGGCAGGGGCGGGCCGGCCGACGCGGGGCTCAGAGGCACCGCGCCCGTGGTTCGGGGTCGCCCCAGGCCGGCGGCGAGCCGAGCGCGTGCGCCGAGCGGCGGTGAGTCCGAGCCCGGGCGTGTAATGCAGCTCGTACGGCGCGCGCGCAGCGCCAACGGCCGCAGGCGTGGAGAGGTGGGAGGGGCCAGCGCGTGCGTGCGGGGCCGCCGGGGGGCGGGGCTGCAGCGCGCGCGCCCGCCGGAGGGGGAGGGGCGGGGAACAGCCGCGGAGTGCGCGCAGGGCCGGCCGCCGCGAGCGTAGGGGAGCGTGGACCGCGGCGCGGCGGTGTGACTGCCTCTCCCCAGCCCACCTCTCAGGTCCCCAGCTGGAACACTGTGCGGCGGCGGAGCCGGGGTCCGTGAGGCCGGAGGAGGCGGCCGAGCCCGGGCATGGTGGTCTGGGGTAACGCGGAAGGTGAGCGACCCCCGGGCCGGCGGCGGGGGTGGGGGAGGGGCGGGACCGGACACGCGTCTCCAGAGGCGCCGCAGACCCGCCGGGCGGCGGCCGGAGCGCGGACCGCCAGAGGTGGAGCGGGGGAGGGGCGCGTCGGCCCTGGCCCCGCGGGCCGTCCTCTCGCGGCCTCGGCTGCCGGCGGCGCCCGGCGCTCGCGCCAGCAGCTGCCGGGTTATGTAACGCGTGACCTCCCCTTCCTCCTCCGCCATGGCGCGGCCAGCCCCGGCCCGGCACACGGCCGACCCGCGCCGACCCCTCGCGCCCGCGGCCCTTCCCTCGGCGGTCCCCGCGTCCCGCCGGCCCCACTCGGACTGCGCCGCAAACTCCTTCCTCCTGCGCCGGCGCCTCGGCCGGCCATTCACTCCCGCGCCATTCATTCCTGCGCGCTGTGGGGCGTTCGTTCAACAAGCATTTGCAGAACGTCGACTGGGGCAAGCGCTGGCGTTCTCTACCCGGCCTCCTGCCACGGTATTTCCCCCCTACTCCTTACTTCTCCCACCCGCGTTGGATCCCGGACCCTGTGTCAGAGTATCCGAAGGCAATTTTTATTCTCTTACTCTCCTTGTTACTTATCTGTTCCCTTAATATGCAGGGCACCGTCCACACTTCCACACAGTTAAAATGATTCAGCCCCTGTGTTTTAGTGGTCTTCCTACCTATTCCCAGTTTGTAAAGAAATAACCTTAATGTAACAGCCCTTAATTGATTCCACCTTGTTTAAAAAAAATTCAGATGACGGAAGTCTACTAGTTCTATATTTACCTTCCCGTCTTCTCAGACCATGTATTAAATAGAAATAGTATCATTTAGGTGAAAATGTAGACTAACACCATAAAAAGGGCTTGTAACTATTAAGGACTTTATGTAACCCTTCTTAATTCTCTGTATCTGCCTGGTGTCTCTGGCTTGTCCACTTTAATCTTGGAGAATAAGATTTCCTCTTTAGGTAGGGTAGGACATACCCTAACGTTGGCTCTTCCTGTGGAGTAATGCACACGGTAACTTAAACTATGGGTACCTTTTACCTGTTTCCAAACTTACGATCTCTGCTTTCCCACATAGACTTTTCTTTGCCCGTACAAATGCTGATAGTATGTTCCCTCCCTTCCTATACTCTGCTGGCACTTCAAAACTCACCTAAAGTTCCTCTTCTTTAGGAATCCTTCTCCAGTCTACATTCATTTCCATTTTCCCTATGTTATGCTGGTTTTTTTTTTTTTTTTTTTTTAAGATGTAGGATCTCACTCTGTTACCAGGCTGGAGTGCAGTGTCATGATCATAGCTCACTGCAGCCTGGAACTCCTGGGGCTCAAGTGATCCTCCTCCCTCAGCCTCCCGAATAGCTGGGACTGCAGGCCTGTACCACCACACCTGCTAATTTTTAAATTTTTTGTAGAGACAGGGTCTTGCTTGTTGACCAGGCTGGTCTCGAGCTCCTGATTATCTTTTTATTCCTCTCCTCTTTTTATCTTATTTTGCAAGTCCCTTGAGGTCATAGTCTTTAGCAAACTGTCATTTGTCATAGAAGTTTAGTTCTATTTTATGATAAATGGTACATATTTAAGATTTTTTTTTAAAAGTTGGGAATCACTTTTAGGATTAATTTCTATGAAATCTGAAGTAGAAAATAATTTTTTAAAATAATGTGCTTGAATGTATAAAATCACCCCATTTTCGATCACCCCATTTTCCCCCACCCCCAAATTCAAAATTCAGATTCTGCATAAGAGAATTAAAGAAGCCTGTCCCCATCAGCAATAAACTAGTCATTATTAATGAGAAGTTACAATGACTGCATGTAGTATGTATTTTACTGTCCTTTCTTTGATAGCTGCTATAGTGGAAGAATAGGAACTTCAGAGTTAGTTGTGGGTTTCAATTCTGGCTCTGCCAATTGTGACCTTGGACAAGTTGTTAATATCCGTGATTTTTTTTCTCATTTGTAGAATGAAGACATCATTTCCTACCTTGGGTAATGGTGTCTGAGGCTTACATTCATTCTTAAATGTCAGGCACTTAGTGAGACCTTGGTGCATAGTGGATGCTCAATAAATACATACTCCCTTTGATACATCCCTTTAGTACAATTCACAATGTTGAATGAGCCTGGATATGCTAAGACACGAAGCATGAGAGGAAAGCTAACCAGAACAGGTGGTAGGTACCTCTTGTCTCCAAATAAATGAACAAGTCCTAGTCTAAAGAGCATTCTGTTTCTCAAGAATGTTTGGGTATATATGGCATATTATAAATCATAGGCTATATTAAATAGGACATTTAAAAATGAAAAGACCTTTTTAATCTTTTATTCTGTTCCTGTGATAATAGCACCAACTGAAATATGGATATTAAAAAAGAATCCGATTTTTTTCAAAGGCAAGTCACGAGGGGATATGAGGAGAGGAGAGGTATTAAAAAGTGTTTTTTACAGACAAATAGCTTGCCGACTCATTTAATATCTCGTATGTTTATATAAACAGTACATGAATCCTAATCTAAGTTGTAGTATCTCTTGCTTGGACTGTTACAATAGTGCCTTCACTGATGTCTCTATTTCTTTTTCCCTGGCCGTTCCCCACATAACAATCAGTGTGATCTTTTTGAAAACATAAATCAGATTGTCAGTTTCTTGCTCATTATCCTCCAAAAGCTTCCTATTACACTTGAATCTAAACCTGTTAGCATAGCCCATTGGGGCATTTTGGATTTGGCAGGTGCCAACTTCTAACCTTATCTCTTACCACATGACCTTCATAATCCTACTCCATGCTTACAGTCCTTTTGCCAGTTCTTGAACAAATTGTTCCCACCTTGGGATGTTATACTTGCTATTCTTTTAGGTGGACGACTCCTTCCCCTATGTGGTCATGGCTCTTGCCTTCACATCTTCTGTTTGCTGTTCAGACATCATCACCTCAGAGTGGCCTTCCCTAATCCTGAAAATAGAAGCCAGTTCCTCTCCTCTCTCCTCTCCCCTCCCCTCCCCTCTTCTCTCCCTCCCCTCCCCTCCTCCTCCTCTTGCCAGGCTGGGTGCAGTGGCACAGTCAAAACTCACTGCAGCCTTGAACCCCTGGTCTCAAGTGATCCTCCTGCCTCAGCCCCCGAATCACTGGGATTATAGGCATGCGCCACTGCTCCTGGCCCGTCTATCACTTTTGATGCTTGCTTTCTTTTTCTCCATTGCGTTTATTACTAGGTGAATACATACTGTTCACTCATTTTTTGATTTCCCCCATTAGACTTGTTTGCTCCCAGTCCTCTTCCCAGCTAGAGGGCAGAGGCCTTGTCTTGACTTGTACACAGCTTTATTCTCAGTGCTTAGAACTGTGCCTGGTACATAATAGGTTCTTAGCAAAGCTTGTTGAATGAATGAATGATATAGTTGATTTGGACATTAGTTCTGGAGTCAGCTTGGATCAGAATCCAGGCTCCTACCATTTACTGATTGTGAGGCCACAGACAAGTTATTAACTTTAATAACTTTCAATGACTTTTGGTGCCTCAGTTTGTTCATCTGTAAGAGGACTATAATAATAACTATCATAGGATTATGATGAGTAATAATTGAGTTAATATATGTAACCGCTTAGGACAGGGTTATTTTTTACCTTTTAAGAACTATTTGAAATTAGCATATTCACTTAGGGTTTTCTGTTTTCACATGAGATAAAGGTAGCTTTAATTTTATATTTATTACTTTTTTGCTGAATTTTTGTTAGCTGTCAAAATTATATTTATAGAACTCTTAAAATCAATACATTTTGTGTCTGTCTAGAACAAATTAAAAAAATAAACTTCTGAGAATAATGATTAGTATTTTGTCTTAATGTGTAAGTCAGGATTTTTATTCTTTAATCTGTAGAAGTTGCGAAGAGTGATTATTTCAACAGCTGCCCACCAGAGTGGCTTTTATATATTTTCTTTGAAATTTAGCTGGAGATCTGATCGTGGTAATGAAAGGACTTGCTGGAAGCTTCTTGTCTTGAGACAGGAAAATCCTTGAATATCCAGTTGAAGTGTGGGTCTTGTAATATTTGGGAAGGAAGAGATATTTTATCGTCTGTGGTGTGTTCCATTTCTACCTCATTTCATTGTGGATTTTTCCCCTAAAATTGTATTTGATTCTTAATTAGAGTTTAAGATAACACAGCTATACTTTATATCTTTCTTTTGCTTTCTGTTCGTTTCATAGTGTGATTATTTTTTCTTTAGCATTTACAGAAGTAGGAGAGGAAAGAACTGATGGAGACAATTACTTTAAAATAATAGATAATTTGAGATAATACAACTTGAATTATTCTTATAAACTAGATTCTGCCTATGGCAATTACACTTGCATAATACTAGTTATTTTTACTTAGTCTGGTTGTCCTTAGTAAAATGTTTCTTTGTAGGAACATTATGTTTTATTTCTCAGTCTGAACTTTAACAAGTAAAAGGATATTAAACTTTGGGCCTAAATTTAAAAAAAGTCAAAATACTGCTTTATGTCACATTTGTTTCAAAATTTAATAATAATTGCTAAAGTATTAAATATTTACTGTGTGCCAGGCTCTTTGCTAAGGTCAGTGTCTCATTTAATATCGACAACTACCATAAAAGGTAGGCATGATTGTAAAGAAACAAGTTTAGAGAGAGGTTATTACTTAGCTGGGTCACACAAGTAAGAAAACTAGGATTCAACCTAGTTCCACCTGATTCCATAACCACTCTGCTCTGAGGCACATTGAAAACAAGGGCAGGAAATGTGGTTTTTATGCCTGTTATCCCAACATTTTGGGAGGCCAAAGTGGGAGGATTGCAAACAGGAATTTGAGACCAGGCTGGGCAACATAACTAGACCCCATTTCTATAAAAAAAAGTTTTTAAAAATTAGCTGGGTCTGGTGGCACATGCCTATAGTCCCAGCTACTTGGAATGGGAGGCTGAGGCAGGAGAACTGCTTGAGCTGAGGAGTTTGAGGCTGCAGTGAGCTATGAAAACTGCCACTGCATCATTCCAGCCGGGAGAACAGAGTGACACCCTGTTGCAAAAAAAAAAAAAAAAAAAAACCAAACAAACAGAATTCCTGTTTGAAAACTTGCCATTGCAATTTATTATGTTATTTGTATATGTTTCTCTTAACTACTGGCAGTTTCATCATTATTTA
This sequence comes from Avahi laniger, assembly GCA_963575035.1. Taxonomy (NCBI): domain Eukaryota; kingdom Metazoa; phylum Chordata; class Mammalia; order Primates; family Indriidae; genus Avahi; species Avahi laniger. The sequence goes on from CAUYSK010081578.1 coordinate 27,537, forward strand.
TGGCTAAGTTTTTTTTAGATTTAACTACTATATTTAATTACCTATATTCTTGAAGCATAAAATATTTTAATAGGGTGATGGTTTACAAAAGCATTTTTTTCTCATTAAGTCATTAAAAATAAGTCAAAACATGTGTGTCATGGTACGTCAACTTCATAAATAGATTGAAAAGGGTTTGCATATGCATAATAGGAGTGATACATCAGATTTAAGAAAACGTCATTAAATTTAAGGCTAAAATAAATTTCAGGCAGCAAGTAAATATTTAATGAAACTTATTGGTGATGTGTTTCTGCTGGTTACAGAGCAAATCTTTGTTTTTGATAAGTAAGGAGGAACACATTGGTAGAATGTTTTTACATAATTTTAATGATTTTTGACATTTACTTACTATTAATTTGTAAGAATATCTAAATTATGAGTTGTTGACTTTTCAACACTTGAGTAGATTCGGAATGTCCATGCTAGAAAGAATCTTACAGGTTCCGTAGGCCATGCCCTTATATCCTACTGGAGAAAAGTGAAATCTCGAGAGTCATTCACCTACTGAAGAGGAAAAATAGAAGGAGAACTTAGGGGTTTTTTTACTCCAAGGTCATTTTTTCCTCTGCTAGACTACACTGCTCCCTGTGTCACCCAGGGAAAGACTGACATTTAGTATCTCATATACAAGAGGGCAGAAAATTAAATGATATATTGTGTGAAATTATGATTTAAAGTCATGATTTTTTTAATCATTGGAAAGTAATAGAAAAAATTCTTGTCCTCTGTTCATGATGCAGTTGGAAATTATGCCTTCGTTCTCATGTAGGTAGACAACTGTCTTGTCCACATAGGATAGTTTGAGAAACAGTGTGATCCCACGGTTTTGTGCATGCATTAGAAGCTTGAGGCTGAGAGCGGTGGCTCACGCCTGTAATCCTAGCACCTCTGGGAGGCCGAGGTGGGCGGATCGTTTGAGCTCAGGAGTTCGAGACCAGCCTGAGCAAGAGTAAGACTTCGTCTCTACTAAAAATAAAAAGAAATTAGCTGCACAACTAAAAATATATCGAAAAAATTAACTGGGCATGGTGGCGCGTGCCTGTAGTCCCAGCTACTCGGGAGGCTGAGGCAGAAGGATCACTTGAGCCCAGGAGTCCGAGGTTGCTGTGAACTAGGCTGATGCCATGGCACTCTAGCCCGGGCAACAGAGCGAGACTCTGTCTCAAAAAGAAAAAAAAAAAAAAAAGCTTATATAGAAATGGGCAAAAAAAGTTGGTTGTGATGTGAATCATTTGTACTCAAAGCCAGTATGTGAGCATCAAAATGTTGCTCACTGGCTTCTTCAGTCATTTCTGATCATGCCCAAGGCTAAAAGGAACTTCTTAGAGGTTTAGTCTGTTCCTAAATTCCATCATATCTGCATTTGAGATTAGTAAGAATGGACTTAATGCATTTTTATCCTTTAAGCGCTCATCTGCATTATGTAGTTGAAATTATCATTGGAATTCTTTGCTTTTTAAAATGCTTTTCATCAAGTTCTGAATTTTACTTTTATTACAAGTATTGACTATTTATTTCAAGAATTTTTTTAAGCCATTTAAGCTGGACAAGCCTGAATTTTAAAAATATTTTAACAATTTCTTCTTTAATGTTTTAAGAAGCACAACCAAAAAAACCTCTTTACTTTTTGTAATGCTTTGTATCTGAAAGAGTGCTTTCACTCAGCTTTTTCTCATTTAATCTCATGAGAGACCTGGGAAGAGAGGGAAGACAGTATATCCTATTTTATAGCTGCAGTGTAATTTTGGCACCAAGTATCCAGAGTTAGGTCAGACATCACAGGTTAAGGGCACAGTGCACATGACTCCCTGCATTGCAGATATTAGCCACAAGGTGCTAGGGCTTCTAGGCTACCCACACTTCTAACCAACTGCCTACAACTTAAGGAATTCCCACTACTTCCTCAGGTTTGATAATTTGCTAGAATGACACTGAACTCAGGAAAGTACTGTTCTTATGATTACAGTTCTATTTTAAAGAATTCAAACCAGGGGCAGCCAAATGAAGACACATATAGGGCCAGGTATGGGAGGGTCCCAAGCATGAAGCTTCCATATATTCTAAGGACACATGATCCTTCTAGTACATCAGTGTATGATTACCAACCAGGAAAGCTCACCCAGGCTTCAGTGTCCAGAGTTTTACTGGAGTTTTATTACATAGGTATGATTAAACTCAGTCTCTAGCCCCCTTCTCCTTGGAGGTCAAGAAGTCAGGCCGATATCATGTGGCTTAAAGGCCCAACCCTCTAACCCTATATCATGTTGGCCTTTCCAGCATGGCCAGCCCCCATCCTGAAACTAGTGGCCAACTGGGAGTCACCCTGTTAATATAAACTTAATGTGGTCCAAGGGACCCACCATGAATAATAACAAAGACACTTCTATTAGTTGGGAAATTCCAAGAATTGAGCATTCCGGGAACCAGGGACAAAGACCAGCCAAATTCTTTATTATACAATGTTAGCTGAAGAAGTGAAAACAGACACTTGACCAGTATGTGTCAGCTGAAACTAATAGTATTGGTAGTAACCCAATGACCTCCATTATATTAAAAATTGGAACAGGTTGCATTTGAACATATTTATATAGAAGGATTGCCTTCTGTTGAGAATTACTGTATAACATTTTCTTTTATTGATAACAGTACTCACTTAAATGTTGTACTTATGTAAGTTTTGTTGTAGGTTGGGTTATAAACTATTAGTATTTTAAAAGCTCAATAATTCCGGCTATAAAAAGTTTGATTTTTGGTATTTCTCTTGAATATGTACTTTTAGACCTAGTGCTCAAAAGGTACTACTATTAAAGGAAAACTAAACCTATGAAGTGAGATTTCTGTGGGTGGGGGTGTGTGAACAGTGATAATCTATTTATTGTTAGAGTTTTAAAATGTCTCAGTAACTTAATTGCTGTTTTGAATTTCAGCACTTGAAGTTATACTGTTTAAGTTTATGATGTTGGGGGTTAATATTCTTTTGTTTATGCCCACCCAATAAAAAATCTTTTCTTTGATTGTCACTTAAAGATGTTATTAAATTCTCTTGGAACTCATTATTTCTCAGAGATAGAATCTGTTAGGTAAGGTATAGTGTGCTAAATAAACTGTTGCATTGACTAAGATTTCTGGTGTCTTGAAGAATGTAGCATCTCCTTAGAATGTAATCTTTAAAAGGTAGTGTTTTTGTTTTTTAAAAAATATGTGATTTTAAATATATGATATTCTTGGCATGATGCAAGGGAAAAGAGTCCAGAACACTGGTAACTTCTTAAACATTCTACTCACTTTATGTTCACTTGCATTTACATTCGGTGAAAGGATTTGGGTAAAAAAGATTGCTGAAAGATGGAACTGATAGCAGATCCAGGAAAGAGTGACTTTGACCATATTTTTGGATTGCAGTTACTCAGAGGGATTTATTTCTAGTTATATGTCATTATTTATACCTGTTTACCTTGTGAGTTTAGAGAGCTAATCAACTGTAGTAATAGAAGGAATGCACAATATGAGGCTTTCTACTAAGATTTCTAGGTCTTAGTGTAGGTTAGGCTCAACAGCCAGAAACTCTGCCTGTCTTTGTACCACGCTTTCCAACCATTTACATACACAAAGTTACACTTCTTTTCCTAAAACTTAACAAAGTAAGATTTAAACTTCTTGTATGATATTCAAGGCCTTCTGTTATATTTCCTCAGCTTCCTTAGTTCTTTTACCACTACATCTCGCCATGTGTCCTACATACTGGTCTATTCCAGAATGCCCTCAACATGTTTCTGCATTTTTTCTTTTGTGTTTTTGATTATGAATTTTCCTTCTTTCTGAAATCTCTCCCTCCTTCTCATTGTTCTTAGTGCAGATCCACCTCTTTAGTGATGCCTTCTTGGGTTTCTTCAACGTGAGATTTATTGCTGTTTTCTGTGCGCATTTATTGCATTCTATCAGTGCCTCTAATGTAGGATTGATATTATAGTTTTATGCGAATCTTTTTTCTTTGATAACTTTGGATTGTGGTTTATAATTTACTCACCTTGAAAACTGTGAATTATAGTAAATGCTCAGTGAATATGAAGTAAACCATTAGATCAGACCTGGAATTTGGGGTACGGGAGTGTGAGAGGCAGGACAGGAGAAATTTTGTCACCTAGATCTAATTAAAACCTTCAAGTGGTGCGTTGCATTTATTCGTGTTGTGAAATTTCTTTTTACTTAGTTCATATTGTAAAGACATTCTCTCTAAGTATAACCTGTTTCATTACTTCTGAACTCCAGCCCTTGTCTCTCTTTTCACTGTTCTACAAACATTTTAGGTATAGGCAAAGTCATTGGTTCTCCAAGTGTGTGCCTCAGACCAGCAGCATCAGTATTACTTGGGAACTTTTTAGAAATGCACATTTCTGGCCCTACCCTAGGCTCACTGAATCAAAAACTTGGGAGTTGGGCCCAACAGTCTGTGTTTTAATACTACAGTACAGCAACACCTCCCTGCCTCCCAGGACCAGTACCAGTCAGTGGCCTTTTAGGAACCAGGCTGCACAGCGGGAGAGGTGAGCCAGTGAGTGAAGCTTCTTCTGTATTTACGGCCGCTCCCCATAGTTTGTATCACTGCCTGAGCTCCGCCGCCTACCCACTGCTTCCGTGGAAAAATTGTCTTCCATGAAACCAGTTCCTGGTGCCAAAAAGGTTGGGGACTGCTATAATAGACTCAAGCATGAGAACCACTGTTTTAGATAAAATCCCTCTTTGATAGATAGTACCTCCTTGATTCTCTGGCTCAGTTCTGTTTCTATTGCTAGCCCTTCTGCTGTGGCCTTTAGAATCCCTGATTTACTGCAGCCTTGAACTCTTCTATACATAATCGTTTGGCTTTCCTCTGAGAATATACCACTTCTCCTCAGTGAAGGTCAGTGGCTTTTTATTCCTTTGTCGGGACTCTTTTTATCATGTCATCTCTAGACCATTCTTTTGTTTTCCTTTGTAGCTTGATCCCTACTTAGAGACATACTGACTTTGAGATGCATGGGACATCCTAGTGGAGATGTTTAATAAAAGCAGTTGAGCCATGTGGTTTAGAAGACAGGAAACCAGGAAAATTGAGGGAGGATGCTAGACAACCTTAGGTGACTTGGCTGTACTCTGGAATGTCAGGGAAAGCAGTTCTCCTTGTATTTTAAGGTGTCTCCATGTCTTTCCCTTTTTTCTATGGAAATCTGTAATTCCAGGGAAGGAAACTATTGGTAATTCTTTCAGAAAGCCCCCTTCAGTTTGCATTCACATGATTGATTTTGCTAAATTGCGCATCTTTTTAGGAGTTGTTTTTTTTAAGTTATGAATAACCAGAAGTATAAGGGAGAGAAAATTCTTTTATATATTGAATTGTTTGGGATAGGGCTTTCCTTTCAATCTGATCAGCCTCAAACTGGGACATTACAAATGATTTTTATGCATTCGCAGTTTTAATATATCCAAATACTTTTTATATAGTACATATTATTGTTTGTCACTTTTTATCTCTGTAATTTATTTAAATATTGAATCAAAATTGTAATATCATTTGTTAGGGTACAGGCTAAGATGCTGTAACAGAGACTTCTGAATGCAGTGGCACAAACAGTTTTAAGTTTTGCTTTCTCCTGTGAGTCCAAAGGTAGGTAAGCAATAGCAGTGGATGAACAACTCTTTTTTAGGTTGTTCAGGGTTCCACATTCCTTTTGTTTGCTCAGCCACTCCCTAGGGTATTATCCTCATTCCCATGGTTGCAGCTGTTATTTCACAACTGCATTCCAGAAAATGAGATAAACAGCTTCTTTTAAGAATATGGCACATATTTTATACACATTACTCATATCCCATTGGCCAGAACCTGGTCACATGGCCACTCCTGAGTTTTAGAGAAGCCTGGGAAATGTAGTCTGTAGCTGGCAATCCTGCTTCCCACTAAGAGGGGTGGGAGAGGTGTTCTGTTACTAAAGGAGGAATAAATACTGGAGGACAGTGCCATTCTGCCACTGCAGAGTTTGGGAGTCCCAAGAACACCCTCACTTCTGACACTGCAAGTTTGGGGATCCCTACCACCTTTAGGTTCAATAATTCGCTAGAATGGCTTACAGAACTCCAGAAAACTCTTGTACTTTTGGTTGGATTTATTACAGTGAAAAGCTACAGAATAAAATCAGCCAAGGGAAGAGGTGCATGGAGCACACAGAAGAGTTACACATGTGGAAATAACATCCTTTCCCAGGGGACTTGTGGACAGTGCTAACTTGTGGCACTGATGTGTAAAGTATAGAGAATCACCAATCAGGGAAGTTCACCCAAGCCTTGATTTGTGTTGGGGTTTGGTCACTTAGATGTGATTGACTACTGGCATGTTTGACCTTTAGTCTCCAGCCCTTCAGGAGGTTGATAATATTATACATGGCTCTAAGCCTTCACCATAAATCAGTGTTAGACTATTTGGAGTGCCTCAAAGCCACCAGGTAAACAAAGGCTTTTAACTGGCAGGAAATTCCAAGAGTTTAGATATTACCTCCCAGGAACTAAGGTCAAAGGCCAGAGCTCTCTTGGGGTAAGGTTAATTACTACACAGCCACATCCGTGGATAGGCACATCCTGTTTTTTGGAAAGCATAGAAAAACTTGCATAATACATATGCTTTTGTTTCAAGCTCTTTTTTTTTGGTTTGTTTAAGTGGGTAGACGTACAGAATGATAATACATTTTAAAGACTGCGGAAGACTGTAGAGTCTGTCAGGTCCAACTCTGTCCATGTGCAGAAGAACTAAGATGCAACTGATTGTGACTTGCTTAAGATCAGAGAACCAGTTAGCAACAAAATTGATGCTGAATCTGGGTCTTTTTTTTTGAGACAAGGTCTCGCTCTGTTGCCCAGGGTAGAATGCAGTGGTGTCATCATAGCTCACTGCAGCCTCAAACTGGGCTCAAGCGATCCTCCTGCGTCGTCATCCTCTCGAGTAGCTGGGACTACAGGCATGTGCCATCACACCTGGCTTTCTTTTCTATTTTTTGTAGAGATGGGGTCTTGCTCTTCCTCTTTCTCAGGCTGGTCTCAAACTCCTGAGCTCAAGCGATCCTGCCTCAGCCTCCCAGAGTGCTAGGATTATTACAGGTGTCAGCCACTGCACTTGGCCTGACTCTGGGTCTTCTCTTCTCATGAATATGGACTGGTTGGATTCTAGATGGAGCTTATTTGTCGGACCTATTTTCTTCCTGTTACATATATAGTTGCTGCTTTGTCTAACTAAGACAGATGCTGGTGAATAAGCATCTGTTTTGTTGAATTGAATTAGGCTAGTTCAATTTAATAATGTTACTTTTTAAGCAGTTCATATTGATACCATTGTTATTTTCTCCACTGAAGATTTGGGAACACAGTTTTATGGAGGATGAGTATGCTTTTGTATCACAGACCAGCAGTGCAGCCTTATAGAACATTTTAGCTTCTCTACCCTAGAAAGAAACTGCAAAATAAATAACACTGGGCTTACTTTACATGAGTTGTAAAGATAAATGATAGATTTAGAAGACCCTTTGAAAAAATAAAGGCACTGTGGAAATGTAAGATATTAGTAGTGGTATGTTTAATGTAAAGAATTTAAATTTGAATGTTAAAATTCAACGAACATCAAAAGGAAGGAAATACAGTGTCAGTTAACACATAAATTTTTTAGATGGTGGGAATATGGGTAATTTCCCCCTCTCCCTTTCTGTATTTTCCAATTTTCTACAATAAACATGTATTGCTTTTATAAATAGAGCAGGACAAACTGTTTTTGGAAAGGAACACCTAGCAAGATTGAATACTGTGCTTAGCAGCATGATAAAACAGTGTATAAATACGAATCAGTAATGGGGGAATAATAGAGAATGTCCCAAGAAAAGATGGAAAGATCAGACTCACTTCAAGAAAAGGCTTATGTACCAAAGCCCGTACTTTTTTCTTAGGAGAGTATGGTATGCCACTTTTATTTGATAGATTAAAGTTCTTTGAGTTCTGTGTTTATAAAGTTGGTATCTCATCTAGTACAGAAATTCATTGCAGCAGAAAAAATTGGTAACAGGAAAATGTTTTAATATAATGAAGGTAAAAAACCCACAAAGTTGTGAAGAAAGGTTTCTGTTAGGAATAAAATCTGATCTAAATATCTTGGACTTTTATATATTTTTTTAAGAGACCTTAAATACTAGAAATGCACACAGCACTATTTTTAGAACGTAAACCATTGGCTTGGTTTAGAATCAATTGCTGAAAGCTAAGTATATGCTGAAGACTAGAGACAGTAGTTGTGCTTCTGTGGAAATTCTGCCCTTCATCTAAGTGTCCGATTTTTGTTTTTCTTTTAAATACCTTGATGAGAGTCAAAATCAAAACCTGATTGTAATATGTGAGATGAGTCTGGAAGTTTGCCCTACTTCCCTGAAATTCAGTAATCTCTGTAGTGCTAGTGTAACTTCAGTTAGAGCAGCGGTCCCCAACCTTTTTGGCACCAGGGACCGGTTTCTTGGGAGACAATTTTTCCACGGGGGTTGATGGTGGTGGTGGTTTCGGGGTGATTCAAGCGCATTACATTTATTTTACACTTTATTATTGCTACATTGTGATATATAATGAAATGATTGTACTACAACTCACCATAACGTAGAATCTAATGGAGCTCAGGTGGTGATTCAAACGATGGTGAGTGGCGGTAAATACAGATGAAGTTTGGCTTGCCCTCTGTTCATCTCCTGTGCCTCCTCTGCTGTTCCTAAGTTTCATGGAAGACAATTTTTCCGCAGACAGGGCTGGAGGACAGCAGAGCTCTGCGGTCTGGTCCCTAACAGGTCGAGGACTGGTACCAGTCCGCAGCCTAGGGGTTGGAGACTACAGGCTTAGAGAATGATGTTCTGTATGGTTGAGTCAAAACAGAATCACAAAACAGCTGTATTTTTGTATCTAAACGTTAAATAAAAAGCTCTTTATCTAGTGTTAAAGCTCTTGCCATTTAAGGACAAAATAAGAGCACACTGGAATAGATGTTGTCAAACTTTTTTAGTGCCTGTGTGGTAGCACCTCATTTACTTAGTCACTCATAAGGGTGGTACCTGGTCCTTGTAAATTACTTCTGCAGTTGGCCTGCCACTGTTCCAATTCAAAGAGGAAAAAAAAAAATCCCAGATACTGCTGTACCGAGTTCTTGGAGAAATAGCCTCTTTCCCAGCTTTTCACTCCAGCTGAGAATCCTGATTACTCCCTATTTGTTGCAGCTTGCCAGTCTCTGTGATCCTGACTGCCTATGGAGAGTTTCCAGCTTCAGAAGTTTTTTTTTTTCTCCTTTACTTTTTCTCCTTTAAAAAGTTTTTTAAAACATTTTTAATTGTTGTAAAATACATATAACATAAAAATATGCTACTTTAACCATTTTTTAAGTGTGTAGTTCAATAGTGTTAAATACGTTCACATTGTTTGGCAGCCATCACCACCATCCGTCTCAAGAACTCTTTTGCCTTGCCTGAGAGTCTGCCCATTAAATAGTAACTCCCCCACCACCATTTTTTTTTCTGTCTCTATGAATTTAACTACTTTCAGTACTTAATATAAGTAGAATCACAGTATTTCTCCTTTTGTAAATGGTTTATTTCACTTAGCATAATGCCTTTAAGTTTCATTCATGTTGTAGCACAAGTTGGAATTTCCTTCCTTTTCAGGACCGAATAATATTTCATTGTATGTATATGCCACATTTTGTTTATCCATTGATCAGTCCATGGATACTTGGATTGCTTTTACCTTTTGGCTCTTGTGAATAGTGATATGAACATGGATATACAAATAACTGTTCATGTCCCTGCTTTCAGTCCTTTTGGGTGGAATCATATGGTAAGTCTATTTCTAATTTTTTTTAATAATTGCCATACTGTTTTCCATAGCAGCTGTACCATTTATATTCCCACCCACAGTGCACAAGGTGTTCAGTTTCTTCCCATCCTCATCAACACTATTTTCTGTTTTTTTTTTTCTTTTTTAAATTTTTAATTATGGATACATAACAGTTGTATATCTTTATAGGGTGCATGTGATGTTTCGATACAGGTATGCAATGTAAATTAATCAAATCAGGGTAATTGGGATATCCATCACCTCAGACATTTATCATTTCTTTGTGTTAGGAACATTCTTCTTCCACTTTATTAGTTATTTTAAAGTTATACCCTAACTTGTTGATTATAGTCACTTTGTTGTGCTATCAAATATTGTTCATTCTATCTATTTATATTTTTGCATCCATTAGCCATCCCCACTTTATCCCCCCTCCCTGCTACCCTTACCAGTCTCTGGTAATCATCATTCTACTCTGTGTTTCCATGAGATCAATTGTTTTTAATAATTTGCTCCCACATATGAGTGAGAATAGCAAGATTTGTCTTTCTGTGATTGGCTTATTTCATTTAACATAATATTCCATCCATGATGTTGAAAATGACAGGATTTTATTCTTTTTTTGTGGCTATGTAATATCCCATCATGTATATGTACCACAATTTCTGTATCCAGTCATCCATCAATGGACACTTGGGTTGATTCCAAATCTTGGCTATCATGAGTAGTGATGCAATAAACATGGGAATGCGGATATCTTTTTAATACACTGAATTCTCCTCTTTTGGATATACCCGGCCTTGGAATTGCTGGGTCAGGCGGTACTTCTATTTTTACTTTTTTGAGGAACCTCCATACTGTTTGTATAACAGTTGAACTAATTTACATTCCCACTAACAGTATATGAGGGTTTCCCTTATCTCCGCATCCTTGTCAACATTCTTTATTGCCTGTCTTACTGATAAAAGCCATTTTAACTGGGGTGAGATGATGTCTCAGTGTAGTTCTGATTTGCATTTTTCTGATGACTACTGATGTTGAGCGTTTTTTTCATATACTTGTTGGCCATTTGTCTTCTTTTGAGAAATGTCTATTCATATCCTGCCCATTTTTTAATCGGATTATTTGATTTTTTTTCCTATTGAGTTGTTAGAGTCCCTTGTGTATTCTAGTTATTAGTCCTTTGTCAGATGGATAGTTTGCAAATATTCTCTCCCCGTCTGTGGGTTGTATCTTCCCTTTGTTGATTGTTTCCTTTGCTGTGCAGAAGCTTTTAGTTTGATATGATCCTGTTTGTCCAATTTTGCTTTGGTTGTCTGTGTTTTGGAAGTATTACTCAAGTCTTTGCCCAGACCAATGTCCTGAAGTGTTTTTCCTCCAATGTTTTCTGTTAGTAGTTTCATGATTTCAGGTCTTAGGTTTAAGTCTTTAACCCATTTTGATTTGATTTTTGTATATGGTGAGAGATGAGAGTTTAGTTCATTCTTCTGCATATGGACATCCAGTTTTCCCAGCATGATGTATTGAAAAAACTATTCTTTCCCCACTGTATGTTCTTTGCACCTTTGTTGAAGATTAAGTTCACTATAGATGTGTGGATTTATTTCTGGGTTCTCTATGTTTTGTTGGTCTGTGTATCTGTTTTTTATGCCAGTACCATGCTGTTTTGCTTACTGGAGTTTTGTAGTATAATTTGAAGTCAGGTAATGTCATTCCTCGAGTTCTGTTCTTTTTATTAAGATGGTTTTGGCTATTCTGGGTCTTTTTTGGTTCCGTATAAATTTTAGGATTATTTTTTCTATTTCTGTGTCATTAGTATTTTGATGGGCATTGTATTAAAGCTGTAGATTGCTTTGGGTCATGTGAACATTTTAACAGTATTAATTCTTCCAATCCGTGAGCATGGAATATCTTTCCATTTTTCTGTGCCCTCTTCAATTTCTTTCATCAATGTTTCATAGTTTTCATCACAGAAATCTTTTACCACTTTAGTTAAGTTTATTCCTAGGTACTTTATTTTATTTTATTTGTAGCTATTGTAGATGGGATTACTTTCTTAGTTTCTTTTTTAGATCGTTTTATTGGCATATAGAAATGCTACTAATTTTTGTATGTTGATTTTGTGTCCTTCAGTTTTAATGAACTTGCTTATCCATTCTAAAAGTTTTTTTTTTTTTTTGGTGGAGTCTTTAGGTTTCTCTAGATATAAGATCATATTTTCTACAAACAAGGATAATTTGACTTCTTCCTTTCCAATTTGAATGTCCTTTCTTTCTCTTATCTGATTGCTTTAGCTAGAACTTCCAATATTATGTTGAGTAACAGTGTGAAAATGAGCACCCTTGTCTTGTTCAAGATTTTAGAGGAAAGGCTTTCAGTTTTTCCCCATTCAGTATGATACTAGCTGTGAGTGTGTCATATGTGCCTTTTATTGTGTTGAGGTAAATTCAATATACCCAGTTTTTTGAGTTTTTATCCTTGAAGGGATGTTGAATTTTATTGAATGCTTTTTCAGCATCATTTGAAATGATCATATGGTTTTTGTCCTTTGTTCTGTTAATGTGATGTGTCACATTGATTGATTTGGGTATGTTGAACTATCCTTGTATCCTTGAGATGAATCCCACTTGATCATGATGAATGATCTTTTTAATGTGGTGTTAATTTGGTTTACTAGTATTTTGTTGAGGATTTTTCCATCTGTGTTCATCAGAGATATTGGCTTATAGTTTTCTTTTTTTGCTGTGTCTTTGGTTTTGGTATCAGGGTAATACAGGCCTCCTAGATTTGAGTTTTGGTGTCTTACCTCTTCTCGATTTTTGGGGGAATAATTTATGTAGGATTGGTAATAGTTCATGGAGTACTTGATTCAATCTTGGTAGGTTGTATGTGTCTAGTAATTTATCCATTTCTTTTAGGTTTATTGGCATATAGTTGCTGATAGTAATCTCTAATGATTCTTTAGATTTCTGCAGTATCAGTTGTAATGTCTCCTTTTTCATCTCTGATTTTATTTATTTGAGTCTTCCCTCTTGTTTTAGTCTGGCTAAAAGTGTGTCAATTTTGTATGTCTTTTCAAAACAATTTTTCATTTTATTGATCTATAATTTTTTTGTTTCGATTTGATTTATTTCTGCTTTTACCATTTTTTTATTCTATTAGTTTTGGGTTTGGTTTGCTCTTGTTTTTCTAGTTCTTTGAGATGCATTGTTAAGTTGTTTATTTGAAGCTTTTCTACTTTTTTGATGTAGGCAGTCATTGCTATAAACTTTCCTCTTATTACTGCTTTTGCTGTATCCCATAGATTTTGATATGTTGTGTTTTCATTTTCAGTTGTTTCAAGAAATTTTAAAATTTTCTTTTATCTTTTCATTGATCCACTTGTCATTCCAGACAATATTGTTTAATTTCCATTGTATAGTTTCCAGTGTTCCTCTTATTATTGATTTCTAGTATTATTCTGTCAGAGAAAAAACTTGGCATGATTTCAGTTTTTTTGAATTTTTTAAGACTTGTTTTGTGGCCTAACATATGGTCTCTCCTTGAAAATGATCTATGAGCTGAGGAGAAGAATGTGTGTTCTGCAGCTGTTGGATGAAATGTTCTGCAAATATCTATTAGGTACATTGGGTCTAAAGTGCACATTAAGTCCAATGTTTCTTTGTTGATTTTCTGTCTGGATGATCTGCCCTTGTTGAAAGAGGAGTGTTGAGCTCTCCAGTGATTATTGCACTGGGGTCTGCCTCTATCTTTAGCTCTGATAGTATTTGCTTATGTATCTGGGTACTCCAGTGTTGGGTGCATATATATTAAAAATTGTTACATCCTCTTGTTGAATCGACTCCTTTATGATAACCTACTTTGTTTCTTCTTATACTTTTTGTCTTGAAATCTATTTTATCTGATAAAAGTATAGCTGTTCCTGCTCTTTTGTGGTTTCCATGTGCATGTAATATCTTTTTCCATCCCCTTATTTTCAGTCTGTCTTTATAGTTGAAGTGTGTTTCTTGCAAACAGCATATAGTTGGCTCTTGTTTTTTTAATCCATTCAGCCACTCTGTCTTTTGATTGGTGAATTTAGTCCATTCACATTCAATGTTATTGACAGGTAAGGATTTATTACTGCCATGTTGTTATTTGATTTCTGGTTGTTTTGTGGTCCTCTTTTTCTTTCTCACTTCTTTCCTATCTTTCTTTGTTAAAAGTGATTTTCTCTGGTAGCAAAAATCAGAGCTGGGCATTGGCAGTGGGTAACAGGTTGGGCCAGCCAGCATTCAATAGTTTTAATTCTGGAGATGTCAGGTAAACTTTGGTATTTGTTTAATATTTGTCTTGACTCTGGAAGACAAAATAATCAGTAACTTTTAAATAGAAAGTCATAAAAAATTAATTCAGTACCATGTAATTTTTTTTTCTATTTCACATTCTGTTAGTAATCTTCATGAATGCATTAGCTTTTTAATTAAAGTTTTGGAAGTTTTTTTCTAGTCCAAATGGTATGATCTCCAAAATTATCAGAAACCTGTATTCAAAAGTACGTGTCAGTCCTTTCCATGACTTTTGTTAAACAAATTTTGGACTTTAGGTAGTTAAACTGCTTTTTGAGAAGAATCACAGTAAGATAATAATTGTCTGGATGATAAAAAAAGTCTTAGAATAGTTAAGGTTAAGGAGACAATTGACAAAAAAATTTGGTTATTTTGTGGAATATAACAATTTAACATAATTATTATTATTGATAATGTATCTTAAGACATATCAGAATTTTAGGAATCTCATATGATATTGGAACACATAGTTTTAATGTATTTATACAAATGTAACCCCAGAGAAAGTTAAACACCATTTCATATTTGCCAATTTTTCCTATGTGGTATGAACATACCAAATAAGACTAATTTTTTTTAAGTGGCTCTAATACTTAAAAAGCTAGTTTGAGGACTGGATTTAAAATTTTGATCTTGGAAACTTTTTCAGATATCAAAAGTTTAAAACATTTGTTTAAAATAGGGTCACAGGTTATTATAAAATAAGTCACTTATTTAGCAAAAGTGATCATTCTGAGATTTCAGAAAGCAAGACCTTTACCCTTTGATGGAGAGGTGATTTAGTTCCTCATTCATAAAACCTAATAAAAAACTAAAACACAAGCTAATGAAGAAAAAGATTGAACGTGTTTTTCTTTGTCTCTCCTCTTTGTTTTTAAGTTTACTGAGCAGGTAAACAAAAATTTTTGTTATCTATTAGCGTTACATGAAAATTTTATTCAAATAAAACTAAATTTTACCTTTATATTAATATGTTATTAATGCTAAAGCTAATTTTAATAAAACCCCATATGCAAATTTATTTAATTTTATTTTGACCATAAAGTAAGATTTTTATAAACCTTTTATAATTTTTACCATTCTTTCCTAACTTTTGAATCCATTTAGTTTCTTTAAATTTAATTAAAAAAATTTTTAAGGCCTCTGAATTAGGCAAAATTACTTTTCATTTAACACAACCACATTTCTTTTTTTTTTCTTTCTTTTTTGAGACAAAATCTCGCTCTGTCACCAGGGCTGGAATGCAGTGGCTTTATCATGGCTCACTGCAACCTCAAACTCCTGGGCTCAAGTGATCCTCCTGCCTCAGCCTCCTGAGTAGCTGGGACTACAGGTGTACGCAACCAGGCCCAGCTAACTTTTCTATTTTTTGTAGAGATAGGGTCTTGCTATGTTATTTAGGCTGGTCTTGAACTCCTGACCTCAAGCAATTCTCCTGCCTCATTCTTGCAAAGCATTGCTTGGGCCCCCAATAGACTTTAGAGTTGCAAATATATAACCAACTGATTAACACTGATGAGTATATATTTGAGTATTTTCTGGATATATGGTGGGGATTTTGCTAGTGTGTGATGAACTGTTAAGAACCTTGTATATGTTAGTCATTCTTTAGTAAATAGATGAAATTTCATTTTTGCATTTTTCACGTTTGCAAAACGATGGCTCCTGGGGAGGAACATCTTTCCAAGGGTAGATATTAAAATCTGCCAATAATCATAGTAAAGAAGGCAGAATGAAGTTCTTTTTAGTGGAATTTGACCTGTCTCTTAAAGTGCACATTGGAAGCCCAGAATGGACTGATAGCAGTGTGCTCCAGCAAAAGATAAACATTAGGAAAAAAGCGTATATAATTAATCTTCTATATTTTTAAATATGCAAGTCCTTAAAGAGACTCTGTAGAGATTTGAACATCCCTATTAAAAGAATGGAGAGAGTCAAGAGGTCTTTTGCATTGTAGCCATTCAGGATCCCTGGGCTCATTATAGACATAGCTGCTCTCCCATTGCCTTAAACTTGCCTCACCTGGCCAGCTGTTATTGTATGTTAACACTGAGGGTTGGGCATGGTGGCTGCATTTCAACCTCTAATTTGGTTGGTCTTTATAATTTCATTACTTGGGTTTTAGTTTATAGGTGAGTTCTAGCTTGTGAACCTTTCATTTCAAGGGTTAGGACATTTCCAGCCCCTTTTGTAGAGAGTCACATATAGAAACAAAAGAGAACCAAGAAGTCTTTTTTTTTTTTTTTTTTAAAGCCAGTCAGATTTAGCAGTGGGCGGTTGTATACCAACTTTAGTGACACTCATGTTAATAAGTTATGATAACTCAATACCATCAGACCAGCCCCAGGAAGTCTTTAGACTTAGTTTTTAGTTCATTTGTGTCATCAGTCTTTTCCAAGTTGTTGAGCGTTTTCTTCAAAGACATTCAGACCCTAAATCTAAAACTTATTTAAAAAAAAGCATGACTACTAAAATTTAAGTGGGTTTAGAGAGTGGAACTTTGCTTGCTATTTTTGCCTCCAACTTTCTTCTCCTCCCCACCACATGTACGCTACATCCAGTTATGGCCCCACGGAATTCTACTGGTTGCCAATCAAACTTTTCTTATTTTACAGATGAACAAATGTTAGGCTCTGTGCTGTTGGACTTACCCCTAACCATTTAGCTAGGCAGTCATAAAACTGGTATTTCAGCCCAGATCTTGTGTCACTAAATCTACTGTTGCCATTGTGTTGTAGACAATGGATAGTTTATTTAACACATTAACTGCCATGAGAGTTGTGTTTAACTCACATTAGTTGAGAGCCTGGGGCCTTATGAAGCATATATAACTCATATGTCTCTTCACTTTGGGAGCCAAGAGAACTATTTTTCCAGTTGCATATAACAATAAAAAATAACAAATTTTTCATTAAATTAGAAAGGATTGTTTTCGAAGTTTTTATTCTGTTTTTGTAATAAAGCACCGTGGCCCCAAGGAAAAAATTTTTTTTCTAGTGTGGCAGTCAATGTGTTAAAATAACTAATGGCAGAGAATGGTGGCTCACATCTGTAATCCCAGCACTTTGCGAGGGTGAGACGGGGGATCACTTAAGGCCAGAAGCTGAAGACCAACCTGGGCAACATAGAGAGACCCTGTCTCAAACAAACAAAACTAACAATGTTATGTACTGTAGTTTTCAAAGCATTTCCACATACATGATCTCATTTGAGTTTCACTCTGAACTGGCAGGATAGGTTACTATTAATATAATGGTAGCTAATGCTTATGGAGGGCAAATCCTAAATGTTAGAAATAAGGGTGCTTTTGCATACGTGAATTCACCCTTGATCTATTTTTTTAAACTAAGTTTTTGAAACCCAGTAATTGGTTCTCCATTAATGTTGTTGGATGAGAAACTGGGAATTTATTTTAAGTTGTACATTATGGTTTCAGAAACCTTTATCATTTTCCTTAAGGTCATCAAGCACCATGAAATTGTGAGATTGGGAGCCCAGTCTGAGTTTCCTCTGAAAACTAGAAGGCAGTTTTTATTTACAAGCCTAGCTTGATAATTGGGGATGGTTTGTCTTCTTACTGAGTAGGGCAATGTCTTCTTACTGAGTAGGTTATTCAAGAGGACACCCTGTAATTCAGGAGGTTGCTTGGAACAGAGAAGTTGAAAACTGAGGGAGAGTTATTTCTGAGGGATATTTCTGTCAAATAGTGGTATCCTGATTAATTGCCCTCCTCCATTCCAGGTAAAGTCCTATTGACAGAAGCAAATCAGTCATCTAGAGTGGAGACCTTTCCCCTGGATGTGGTTATGGAGGCATTGGTGGAACCTCTTTCTTTTTCTAAGACTGAAGTGGTTGGCAGAAACATATGCCTTTACTTCACGACATACCACAGTTTCCAAGAACAGGGTTTTATGTTAGTTCCTTATTTCACACTACAAAGGAAGCACTGTAGTCTTTTAAGTAACCATCTAAATGACTTATAAATAATTCCACTTGTTGTGTGGTTCTTGTGATACCTTGTTAGTATCAAAGGTATTATTTGCCAATCTTGTCTGTGTGCCACTTTTTGGGGAAGAGGTGTCTACCATATTGCTGTCTAATAAATAGCACAGAATTTGATTGTGAATCTTTGGAAAAATGTTTTAAAATAAGAGAAATAAAAAGTGGATAAGATTAAATACACAAGGTACTGTTTCAGATATGGATATATTTGGGCATACTAGGGATGTATTACTATTGCTGCCATGCCTTGCTTGTAGCTTACATAAAAACTTATTCTCTTTATTCAACAAGTATTTGTTGACTGCCTATCATATACAAGACTAATGGCAATTTTATGTAAAACATTTCTTAATTTCATAACATAATACTAATATCTTGAGTATCAGAAGATGCACGTGGATCTAACTAAAACGTGGGAAGTATAGACAGTGTATATCAACAGAAATGTTGATAGTCCTCTGTATTGTGTGCTTCCTGTCACCTGAGTCTCCCTTTTATTTTATTATAATTTAGGTTGTCAGGTAGCTTTGCTACCTGTTCTTTCTTAGCTTTGTACAGCTACATCACGTCGTTTGTTTTCTGCTCCCATGCCTGCCCTCTAACCTCCACCCCATCCTGCTCAAAATTTTTCCTCTAAGTTTATTTGTAGGGTAGTACTTCTTTGACTGGTGCTCATTTCTTTTTAGATTGTAAAATTTTAGAATGCAGGTCAAAATACCTATTTCATTTGTCTCAATAGTACCTAGTGTAATATGATCTTTTACACGCAATAGTATTCCATTAGCTTTAATCTATAGGTAGTTTAAGAAGTGTGATGTCCCCTATACCTAGGTTCTGAAATTATTTCTTAGATTCCATGGTTATCTATGCTATTAAATGTAATCTCTGTGGCTATATACTAAACTGTTTGGCATCTGCCGTGTAACAAAAGGTAACACAATTGATATCATACAACAGTGACAGTGCTAATAAATTGCCACTTCTAGTATTCAGCAAAGACCAGACACACAGTTCCCATAGCCACTGTCATAGGCTATCTTGGTCTGTACATAGAATATTTAAATGAATTTGGTAAGACAAGTTGCCTTAAATCTTACTTGGCATAAGTAAAGGGGGTTTCAAATTTAGAGAATCAGAATTGTTACATGAAAAAAAAATTGTTACATAATCAGATTTCTGAAATGGAAGTACATCACTAAAGTATATAGATGTAGTAGTTTTAATATTTTACATTTAGCTTCTGAAAATAGTTCTTTAATGTGTCTTTAATAGAGCATCAAAAAGCTCTACCCAGCTACCCAAATATCACATTTCTAAAATTGAAGTGTGTATTGAAGTACTATTTGAGTACATACACTATTAATAGTTGGTACATTAAAGTGCTAGTCAACTAACCCAACCTCACATTACAATTAAGACCCAAACAGATGGAGATTTCCCGGAGATCAGTGAAGCTAGTTAGTAAGCCGGTTAGTAGCAGAATCTGGACTAGAAACACTTGCCCTTACCCCAGTCTTTTACACATAGTCTTTTGATTCACTCGTGCTGTATATTATGCTGCAAACAATAATAGATTGTCATTATTGTAGTTTTATTCAGTCAATATTTAACATCCATTTATCCAGATACTTGCCTTGCAACATTTTTTTCCTGCATTTTTAACTTTCCATCTAAGAATTTTTCTTCCGTCTGAGGAATGTTCTTTAGGGTTTCCTTTAATGAAGGTTTGCTTGTGGCATTAACTTCTATTTTTATTTGCCCGAAAATGCCTTTATTTCATCTTTTTTGACTGAAATTTTCATTGGTGTAGAATTTTTAGTAATTATTTTCTTTGAGCACTGTTATCGTCTGGATCCTGTTTTGGTTGAAAAGATAGCTAATTGCTGCACCTTTGAGTATTTTGAATGGAATCTTTGATTTTCCATAGTTTTGCTATTTTATGTCTCAGTATTGAATTTTTTCTATATTTTCCTTTGTGGGGCTCATTGGGCTTCTTGAATTTGTGGCTTAATATCTTTGCTCAGATACAGAGTTTTAACAGTGATTTCTTCAACTATATCTATTTTTCTCTTTTTTTACAAATTTATTTGATAGACCTTCTCAAGTATCCTTTGTCTCTTTCTGTCCCTTGCACATTCTCTATCCTGTCATGCCACTGTATATTATCTAGATGTTTTCTTCCAGCTTATTATTTTCAGTTATTCTTTATTCTTACCTGTCTAGTCAGTTCTTAATTTCTAATGCTGTACCTTTCAATCCTAGAGTTTCCATTTAGTTTATTATATTTTCCAGTTCTCTACAGATACTCTGAAACTTGCATACTTGAACATGGTAAGTATAGTTATTAGAAAGGCTGTGTTTTTAAATTCAGCATCTACAGTCTCTGTAGGTCTTTTTTTTTGTTTTGTTGGTTCTCATATATTCTTATTTCTTTGTGTGGCCGGTTGTTTTTATTTTTGTGCCAGACATTATATTTGTAGAATTGTTTGTAGAAATATGTGAGATTTAGGGTGTTATCATCATGCTCTTCAGAGGATTTACCATTTACTAGGGCTCTAACAGTTCAGGATCATCTCGGAGATTGAAATAATGTAAGGCACAATTTAGTTTCTGCAAAGTTTGGTCTGTCTACTTTTAGTTTATTCTTACTTGTAGGGTTCTGTTCCCAAGCGAGGAGATTTATATCCTGAGAGGACCTAGAACCCCAATTTTTGTTCTCCTAGCATTGTGTATTTGTTGAAAATATTACTTAGTCTCTCAGCCACTCTTCTAGAATTGTCAAATGTCCGCAGAGGGAGAATCAGTCCAGTTTGGGGAGGAGAGGCGAGATGGCAGGTCTCCTCTGTAGGTTTTTCTTCTCTTCCGAATCTTGACCGGTAAGTTTTCACTATTTTCTAAGTCTGCGTTGAGGAGATTTTTTAAAAAACAATGTTTTGTTTAGCTTTCCTTTTCCTCATTAGGAGGGTTGGCCCAAATTACCTAGTTCACTGTTATAAAGGAATTTTTCTCAAAAGTAGAAAATTGTAATGTGTAAAATGGAATATTGTTCTATTTCCTTTCCCCCCTTTTTGGTCATATTGTTTGAATTCTGGATCAATAGGAGTTTCCTGTTCCTGGGTCAAGTGAGCGGAAATGATGAGGTTACAATTTGCAGTCCTTTCCTTTTCTTCAAAGCTTTAAACATTTGTCTGGGATAGTTTTGTTACTTTGGAATGAGGGGAAAGAAACTTTAATACCTGTTTTTTTGTTAGTTTTTATATTTATCACAACTTTGTTTCATACTTGTCCACCCTCATTTAACCATTGTTAAGGATTTTTCATTTCGGCCTTTTGAAGTAAGTGTATAACAGATGTTAAATACATGGAGCTCTTAAATGGGCTAATGAATTAAACTTTTACAATATAATTTTACATTTACCTTTAGCAGTTTAATAATTTCATTTAATTTTTGTGAATTTATGTCCTTAATGTATAATGGCCAGAACTCCCAAACTCCTTACTTGTAAGAGCAGATGTATGGATATGAGGTCAAGAGCTATGTGTTAATATATTTCCTAGACTCCTTTAAAATAAGATGTGAAGTCTTTAGGGACTGGTCAAAGTGAGCTTCTTGAAAAGAAATATTTAACAGAAAATATGGCAATTCTGGGACTTGATAATGAACCCGTTGGATATCCATGCTTCTACCTTTATCAAACTTAAAAAAAAAAACCTCTCTGCAGGTTTAATCAGTTTGCCTCCTGTTCTCAGAGCACTTTGCACATGTCTGTAAAACATTTATATTATCTGTCTACTGGGACTTAACTCTTAGAGAATATTTCAGCATGTCTTTTAGGCATCTTTTAAGTGTAGACAGTACAAAAGAATACAAATTTATAATAAATATAAATGTCAGCAAAGAGAAATGAAATGCCACAGTATACTACAACAGAAATATTAGAAAATACCTGTTAATGTGTGTGGATAAAGTATCATGCTTTAAGGTATTGTAAAGTGAAAGATTCTCATTTATCAAAGCTGATTTGACTTCGATAATGTATAAGGCTTCATATGGTAACCATTTAATATGAACCTATATAGTTATTAGAAGAAAAATATCTAAATAGTGATTATCTTAATGTTGTGAAGGATAATTTAGGCCTATCCCAAGATGTAGCCTTTAGTGTTAGAAGACTTTGACTTTAGAAGGAGTTTCATTTAATGCCTACTTTGATTTGTGAATTATTTTATGTCTTGCTAGTCACTAAGCCTGCTGACACTTGATGCGAGCCATCATTTGGTCATCTTGGTGGTTTTGTAGTATAATTGGTTAAGTGTTGCCATTAGGAGAATGACAGATTTACTAGTTTATTATCAGTGATAATCTTTCTGTATCATGTCCCCTATATTGTGTTGTTTAAATTGAGCTCTTTTATGGCTTTTTACAAAATATGTGAATCTCACTGTGACCGCGCTCTTAAGTGTCCAGTGTGTAATAGCAAAGACAGTTTAAGAGCCACATTATGGGGCAATTCATGAAGGAAAATGTTTTGTTAGATTCTGTTACAGTAATTAATGGTAACAAGTTAATTAAGCATGGCCATTTTAGTTGGATTTGGTGATCTTTTATGTAAGTGCCTTTTAGGGTTGGTACTCAGGAATGCCTACAAATTTTTCCTATTGAAATTTAAGATAATTTAAATATGCTTACCTGTAAGAGGGTGTTTTAGGAACAAATTTCACTTGTAAAGTTGGAAAATGATACACTTTGGAAAAAGTTTACTCAGTATTACACTTTTGACTTTCATTAATTGAACATTTGAATTTATTTTAATTTAGTTTTTCTTGATAGTGAAATAAAATATCAACTAGAAGTACATTATGTTCTATAAAATTGACGTTTTTCTTTTCCCCCCAATACAGAAGCTCCACCATGAGGCGAGGTGGATGGAGAAAGCGAGCTGAAAATGATGGCTGGGAAAAATGGGTGTGTTTTAAAAGAATAAAAATAATTATATTGAACTGTTTAGGTATTTTTCATTTTTTTTTTTTTTTAGTTTATAATGTGACTTAAAGTATTTTTAAATTGTAAATCACTTTAGATACCAATTCTTTGAGTTTTCACAAAGTCTTGTAGTGAAAGTCTTATAGTGTTTATAAACTTTAACCCCCTAACTTTACTCTCAGGAATTTTATCCTGAGGAAATAAATATGCTAGTGTACAGAAATTTATTGTGTGATGCTTTTATTACATCATTGCTAATAATACTGAAAAACAAGAAAATATAAATACCCAATTATGGAGATGGGTGAAATAAATTATCTGCATATAGGGGAACACTGTGCAGTCATTAACTTTATATTTCTTAACCTGGGAAGATAGTCTTGACAAAAACTGTGTGTTTTAAAGGAATATTATATATGATCATATTTTTGTAAAACCTCTATCCTCCGAGACATTGAAATAAACCTTGAAAATAATGCCCAAAATGTTAATGAATGGGATTATACCAATTTTAATTTTCTTCTTTATATTCCCTATATTTTCTGGAAAAAATTTTTTTGTAAGGAATATGTAATATTTTAATAATCAGTGAAAACAAGTCATTTCCATTTTGGAAAAAAAGGTATGTACCATTTCTAGCCACCTATAGCTTTAATTTAAAGACCTAGTAATTCAAATCAGTCAAGCTTAATTATTTCAAGGTTCAGGACAAGTATAGCTGAATTTGTAGATCTGTCAAGGTGTTTAGCAAAAATAATAATTTTTTATGTTCTTTGTGAGGTTGACAGTTATCTAATGAAAGTTACTACTACTGTCAAATAGATTAACTAGGTCCAGAATTTAGCCACTGAGTTGTTCCTTGTATTCTTATCCACATCTGTGGAAGACTGCACTGATTTGTTCAGTTGCTTCATTTTACTTGAAATAATTCATTTTTAAGCTCCCTGTACAGAAGATGGTGGAAGCCAGTCTAAATATATGCTCTTAGACTTCTTGTAAAACTTCTAATTGGTTTAAACTTTGGTGTAACTTGCTCAATTATGTACATAAGAATCGTGTTTTGTGATATTAAGTTTATTATTATTGACTTAATTTTCTTCTTCTTTAAAAGTAACTTTTATCATTGTAAGAATGTAATAAAATTATTAAAAATTGAGTTGACAGAGAGCAAAGTCTTCCTTGACCTGCCTGTTTTATTGCCTTGCCTTGTGGTTCATGTTTAAGAAGTCTTCATTATATCTTGGTTGCTAACACAAATAAGGTCTTTTTATTTAGTTTGTTTTTTAAGTATAAGTTTCTTTTTAAAAAAGGGGAGAGGGGAGAATATGTAACTTTTGTGATTGTTTTACCTTTTCTTTAATTCTAGGGTGGGTATATGGCTGCCAAGGTCCAGAAATTGGAGGAACAGTTTCGATCAGATGCAGCTATGCAGAAGGATGTGACTTCATCTACAATTTTTAGTGGAGTTGCCATCTATGTTAATGGATACACAGGTTGAGTACTTTTGCTTTTTAGGTACCCTGTTTTAGCCTGTAGTTTTATTAGGATTAAGAATGATTTGTTTTAAAATTCTGTTTTTACTTATTTATCTTATATATAAAAATGATTTAAAAATGATAAAAGAATAAAATCCTCTGTTTAGATAATCCTCCTTCATTTTTCCATATCTTTTTTACCTGCCATTGTGTTTATTTTAATTTTATCAAAGTACATAGTTTAAAATATTAAATAAGAGTTAAAATGAAAAAATAGTGCTCTTACTTAAATAGCTTATTGGGAGCTCATTGCACATGGGTGTTTGTGAACTGTGAGCCTCACTGTAGGGGGATCTGGTAGGGCCATTTCAGTGATGAATCTCCAACCAACTGTAATTATCCATCGAGCCTTTTGGGCAGGGTGAGGTGTGCGTTAGATTTTCCAGGAAGGAATCTTTTAGTCTCTTGCCTGGAAAAGGGAATAAACCTGCCTGCCAGCATTTTTGTTGCTATGGGGGAAGGAAAGGGCCAGAATTCTCTCAGTTTAGAAAGTAGAATTTCACTTAATCTCCCTATTCTTTTTTCTGTCTTCTACCTTCTCCCCCACCACCTGTGCCTGTTGTCATTGAGTCCTGTATAGGGAAGGGGTAGGGTAGTGTTTTTTCTTTGTAATTGGGGGAGAAATCTGGGAATTGTAATTTGCCTCTTACATGGTTTCAACCATGAACTTTCTATTATAAGACTTAACTACGCACCCACTTTTGGAGGTGCCCAGTGCCTCGTTTCATGAATTTGTCTTGGTTTTACTGTAATAAGCAGTCTCTTTTTGGGCTTCCGTATAGCCAGCTTAGATTTTTATCTTTCTCTGAACTACAAAATCAGTTAGTGCTTGTCTACTACTAATCAGATTTTACTCTTACAGTTTTCATTTTCTTAGGGATTTGTCTCCTTATAATCATTTTAGTGTATTTTTTTTTTTAAGTGAATGACTGTAAATATTTGTGCCAGTCTGTTACTCTTTCCCTCTCTACTTCTCAACTGGCTGATACCTGCTCATCCTTCAAGTCTCTGTATGTGTCTGATTGTATTATTGGTTTAGGTGACTTCTCATGTTCCTCTGTAGCTATGACTCCTTGAATGAATCTGCATCTTAGCTTTCATTAGATTTCACTTAGTTTTCTGTTCATTAGACAAGAAGCAGGAGCTACATTTTCATCACTGCTATATCCTCAGTGCCTTTATAGGGTATCCCAAAAGGAAAAATTTTGTAGTGAATATTTTATAAATAATGGTACATTTAGCTACAGTTTCCCATTTTCCCTATGTATGGTGACTTTTGGGACACCCTGTACAGTGACTGGAAATAACCATTCGGGAAATATTTGTTGAATTAAAGTTAAGTATTATTAATAATTAACTGATACATTTATCTGATTTAGTATGAATAGAGCATGTTGATTGTAATTAAGAATTTTATTAGGCATCACTGACAATGAATTTAGTGTAAGAATGTTCTCAAAATGAATGCTGTTGCAGCTTTGGGAAGTTCACATGCAGCAAGCTTGTAACTTTTCTGCTTAGGTATCCGGGCACATTCAAGCTCCATGACTTTCCTGAGATACATGTAAAAGATTAAAAGTGTTAATAAAAACAAACGTTGCTGGAAGTCCCCAATTAATGAGGGCACCCTTATTCTTGTAAGAGGAAGAAAAAGAGATTCTTTGTGTGAGGGACATAAAAAATTGAGTAGTATAGTAGTCACTTTCTTGGTTGAAAATCTGGATATATTTGTTGCTAATTTTTGGGTGAGTGTAAGACATTTTCTATTTGGACCCATTATTATCACTATCCTTTTCTTTAGGAAAGGGATGACAATAGTAATTTTTGCTCTGGTTATTGTTAGGATTTTGTTATAATTTTACAAATAAAGTTCCATTGTGCTGACTTTCACAGTAGCATACAAATTGTGGTCATATAAAATAACTTTATTTTTAGAAAAATTTTCAGTTTTAGTGAATACTTTGCAACTTTATGGATAACACAGAATTAACTTCTGTGTAATTAATTAGCAAGTAAAAAATAATGCTTAACATGCAGTAGGTAGAGGATACTGTTTTGTTATTGATTTTTAACCACGCTTTCCACAGACTTTAATATTCCAGGTTTTCTTGATTCCTTTAAAGCTCCCAGTTCTGCCATCTGAGCCTCTCTTTTATAGCCCCTGTCCTTCTTAACTCAATTAACATTGAACTTGAGGTTGGAGAGAGGATTCCCCCATCTCCTCATACACTGCCTCTGTAAACCCATTCTCTCTCTTCTCTTTTTTCGCCAAAAAAGGTATCTTTTCCTTGTTAAGGTTTACTTTGCTTTCCATTCATTTTTTTAATTAAACTTTTTTGTTGGAGCTAATTATAGATGCACATGCAATTTTAAGAAATAATATAGAGGCAAGGTGCAGTGACTCACCCCTATAATCGGCACTTTGGGAGGCTGAGGTGGTAGGATCACTTGAGGCGAGGAGTTTGAGACCAGGCTGGACAGCATGGCAAGACCCTGTCTCTACAAAAAAAAAAATTAGCCAGGTTTGGTGGTACTTGCCTGTAGTCCTAGCTATTCAGGAGGCTGAGGCAGGAGGATGGCTTGATCTCAGAATTTCCATGTTGCAGTGAGCTATGATCACACCACTGCATGCTAGCCTGGGTGACCAAGTGAGACTCTGTCTCTTAAACAAAATAATAATGGAGAGATACCATGAACCCTTTACCCAACTTTCCCAGTGATAACATCTTATAGACTAGATAGAGTACAGTATCACAACCAGGAAATTGATATTGATACAATCAAAATGCAGAATATTTCCATACCACAAAGATCTTTCATGTTACTCTTCACTGCTCTTGGCCTCTCTCTAACCCCTGTCAACCACTAATCTGGTCTTCATTTCTATAGTTTTGTCATTTCAGGAATGTTACGTAACTAGTACATACAGTATGTAACATTTTGGGATTGGCTTTTTTCACTCAGCATAAACTCTCTGGATATTGCCGAGTTGTATTTCATAGTGTGGATGTACAGTTAGTTAACCATCCATCTGTCAAAGACTTTTGGTTATTGCCTGTTTTAGACTGAACGTTTGTGTACGAGTTTCTGTGTGAACCTAAGAGTATGATTGTTAGGTCATATGATAGTTGCATCTTTAGTTCTTGTAAGAAACTGCCAAATGGTTTCCCAAAGTGGCTGTGCTATTTTATATTCCTATTAGCAATATATAAGTGATCCACTTTCTTTGCATCCTTGCCAGCATTTTTTTTTTTATCCATTTTAATAGATGTGTTGTGGTATTTCGTTGTGGGTTTAATTTGCATTTGCCTGTTGGCTAGTAATATTGAGCATTCTTTCATGTGTTTATTTACCATCTCTCTGTCATCTTCAGTGAATTATCTCTTCATGTTTTTTGCCCATTTTCTCATTGAATTGTTTGGGATTTTTTTACTGTTTTTGAGAGTTCTTTATATATTGTAGATACTATTCTTATCATATATTGGTTTGCAAATATTTTCTCCAGTCTGTAGCTTATCTTTCATTCTCTTGATATGATATTTTACAGAGCAGAAGATTTTAATTTTGATGAGATCTTATTTTTCAGTCTTCCCTTTTATGGATTGTATATTCAAGTCTAAAAACTCCTTGCTTAGTGTCAGATCCCAAAGACTTTCTCTTATTTTTTTCCTAAAAGTTTTGTAGTTTTATCTTTTACATTTAAGTTTATGTTCCATTTTTAGGGTTTAAAGTTTGTTTTGGTTTTTTGCCTATGGATTTCCAGCTGCTATAGTACCATTTGTTGAAAAAGCTATCCTTCCTCCATTGGATTATTTTTGCACTATTGTAAAAAATCAGTTGGACACATTTGGGTGGGTCTGTTTCTGGTTTCTCTTTTTTCTTCCATTGTGTCCATTCTTTACCAATACCGTGCTGTCTCAGTTATCGTACCCATGTGGTAAGCCTTAATATTAGGTAGAGTGATTCCTCTCACTTGATTCTTCTTTGTCAAGATTAATTTAGCTGTTCCAGGGCCTATGCCTTTCCATTAAAATTTTAAAATAAGTCATTTCTTTGTCTGCAAAATACCTTGCTGGGGTTTTGTTAGGAATTACATTAAACCTGTGGATGAATTTGGGGAGAATTGGCATCTTTACCATGTTGAGTTTTCTAATCTACAGAACCTTCCCATTTTATTCTACTTTAGGTGATTGAACAAATATGTTTTGGACACTGCTTGTGTGTTAGGAACTATGCTTGAAAAGAGGTGGCAGTTGATGGAGAATGTGGGTTTTGTGACAAAAAGGTAATCTCTGGGAATTAGACATGAACGGGAAAATGGCAACACAGAAGAGAGGAAGCAATTGCCTTTGGGAGTTGGAGTGAATACTTCATAAAGGAATAGACATTTTTAGCTGGGTTTTATATAAATGGGTATATTCTAAATGAAAATGGGTAAAGGCATTCTAGTCCTAATACTGACCTACATTTTCTTTTCACCCTCACATTCTCTAATTTTGGTCAACGAGCTTACTCTGATATTCTAGATTTGTCTTTGTGTAATACTTTCATAGTTCTTGTTTCTCTTTGTTCTTTTGCCTCTGATGAAAAAAGCTCCTTCCCTTGCTACTTTTGTGAACTGGAATTATATTCATTCATGAAGACCCATATACAATTAGATTTTACCTTTCTCTGCGTCTAAGGCAGTATTTAAATTCCGTAGCATTATTGCTAGAAACATTTATTTTGATACCTGATTTTTGTCTCATATTGTCAGGTCTTTAGATATTAAGTTCTTTGGAGCAGGAAGTCTATTATATTAGTAACCCCTTGCCAAGCGTGGGTCAGATATAACACCTCAGGGCCTATGTTTGCTGTTCCTTCTGCTGCTTTAGGTCTTCTTCGTCATTCAGATCTCTGCTCATATGTTACCTGCTTGAAGAAACCTTCCCTGACTGCCATTATCTAAAATTGGTGTCTAATCACTCTCTAATCCCTTATCCAGCTTTCTCTCTTTTCATTGCATTTATTTGCACCTGAACAGGCATTGTTTATATGACACATTATTGTCTGTCTCCCCAGGGGAATACAAGTACTACCATGGGAGCAGACTCCAGTCTTGATCGTGCGGTATCCCTGGTGCCTAGAACCTTACCTGGCACATTGTAGATTCTCAATAAATATTAGTTGAGTGAATGAATAAATATCAAGGTTTTGTATTGTACATTGGAATGTTAAAATATTTGCACTCACATGTTAATTCAACTTAGTTTTCTTAAATCTAGTTGTTAATAAGAAATGGGCTGCACAATAGGCCTACTGGCTTGTAATTTCTGACAGATAAGCCCTGGGTGAGTTTATTTTTATGAAAGATTGCCAGGTGAGTCAGTACTTCAAACCTAGTGGGTGGTAATCTCACTCTTCTGTGGGATGGGATTGGGACAATTCATATGGAAAGAAATGTTCTGGTTATTTTCTGCTTTTTTCAATGTGTGTGTGGATAAAAGACCAGGTCTGGTGACTTTGGCACTGCTGAAAGTTCGTGAAAAGGCAAGTAGGCAGGTGAATACTTTGGCACAATTTGCAGAATGAAACAAGGGAATATGCAAGGGTAACAGACTTACATTTCAAGTGATAGGAATTTGTATGAAAACTTAACAGTTTACATTGATGTTTTCTGAATGTAAGAATGTGGTGATTTAGGAGAGGAGTTCATTTAATGTTCACAAATATAATTTTTTGGAAGGAAATACCTTTCATAAATTATTTTCTGTGGATATACACATATCTCCTTCCATTTCCTGTGATACTCTGATCTTGTAAATCAGAGATGGAGGCTGACATGGGAGAGGACTTAGTGTTTAATCTCTGCCCCCTCCTTTAATCTTGCAAGTACCTGATGTGGTATTTGCATGTAGTAGGTATTCAAAAATTGTTCTCCTGGCTATTGAAACTTTTCTTCAGTTTTTGTTTGGTTGAGTGGATGTGGCTTTTAGTTGATTGTGGTGGCTTAGTTGGTAAGTCTGTGAGGTAGTTAGGGGTGAAAGGGGTCGAAAGGACAAGTATGGCTACTGGAGAAGGCGTAATGGACAGGAGTCAGAGGCAGGAGGGAGTGCACGGTAGGTTTGCTCTGTTTCTTCATCAGTGGCTATTATCTTTCCTAATTTACAGGATTGTGAGACTCAAATAATGAAATAATGAGGGTCCTGCTGGGGTAGGGCCAAAGGAAAGATAAGCAGCCATTCCACTTCTTTCCACCATTTAAGTGGCACAACCAACATTCCATCAAGTTCTTCAGATACACAGAATGAAGCAGTGCGCATAATCAGTGTTTTCTTAATAAAGATCTAGCTGGGAGAGCTTTTGTATAAAATTTTAAAATTTTGTTTATAGAATTTGCTTTAACCAGATGAGCAAAACTCTCTTTATAAGGTGAGTCTATAGACATGGAAGTTTTCTTCATATGGCTGTTGTGATGTTAGGTGGCATTTACTGTGGTGAAATTTCACTAGTAGTGCTTTAGGCCTAAATGCGGCCCTGAATTGTGGTGCTTCTATGGTTATATACCTTTTTCTTTTACTGTGCTTTTAATTGTCTGATACTTACTGTGGTTGGTTTTAGTTAATCCTGAAATTTAGTTGCTCTTAGAATGTTCTCAAAGAAATGTTACATAAAATGAAACTAACAGTAGGAATATTGTGGAATATAAGTTAAACTGATTTATAAGACACTTTCATATCCTAGAGTGCCTTCTTTTTCATTAGGAATACTCATTAGTTTGAATAAGAAGTGCTGCTAAAAACAGTTTTGAATTTTTAGAATGATAGAAGTCCTTTCATTGCTGTGGTGATGGTTCTTCAAGCACGATACTTTATTCTCGATGTTTCTTTTTTTGTTTTTAGCACAAAACGAGGTTTATTGAGGAGAGAAAGATAGGATGATAGAGCAAGAACAAGATATATTCACCACAGATGACGAGTGGACCCCTTTGTCATAACAAAAAGGCCTCTTTTTTGTTTTTTGAGAAGTCTCTCTGTCACCCAAGCTGGAGTGCAGTGGTGCGATCATATCTCATTATAATCTCCAACTCCTGGGTTCAGGCAGTCCTCTTGCCTCACCCTCTCCAGTAGCTGGGACTATAGACATGGGCCACCACACCTGGCCAGTTTTTTCTTATTTTTTTGTATAGATGTGGTCTTACTATGTTGCCCAGGCTAGTCTCAAACTCTTGGCCTCAAGTGATCCTCCCACTTTGGCCTCCCAGAGTGCTGGGATTACAGGCATGAGCCACTGCTCCTGGCCCCAATACTTTATTCTTTTTTTTGAGACAGGGTCTCACTCTGTTGCCCAGGCTGGAGTGTAGTGTCATGATCATGGCTCACCGCAAGCTCAAACTCCTGGGCTCAAGTGATCCTCGTGCCTCAGCCTCCCAAGTAGCTGGGACTACAGGTGCATGCCACCATGCCTGGCTAATTTTTCTAATTTTTGTAGAGACAGGGTCTCACTCTTGCTCAGGTTGGTCTCCAACCCCTGGCCTCAAGCAATCCTCCCACCTGGGCCTCCCAAAGTGCTAGGATTACAGGTGTGAGCCACTGTGCTCTCAGCCCTAGTATTTTATTCTTGTTAGTACCATTTACACTAACCGATATTTTGCTGCAGAGAATTATCTGATTTACATTTTATTTTCCCCCTAATAATGTGCCTTGAGCAGATGGGAGTAGCTAAGACAACAGTGGAAAAGAACAATGAGGAGAAAAGGATTTGCTCTCACATCTCAGAACAGTGACGTTGCTTGTAAAGATTTAGAGGATAGAAATTCCTGAATCCAGTTTTGCTTTGTTTTTATTTTTCATTTTCTTTTCTTATTCCTAGCCAGTATGTCAAGGACAGTCTTGAAGGAAAATGTACTGAAGGGTGGGGCAACAAGAGAATGATCTGTATGAGGGATTATGGATTGAAAAAATTTAATGGCTTATGAGTTGAGAGCAGCCTCAGCTCTGGAGTTCATTCTTCCTTCCTGCTTTGGGATAAGAGACAGTAAAAATAATACTAATACTGGTAGTAGCTGACACATAATTCTCACTGTATACAAGGTACTTTTCTCAGTAATTTATAATTTTTAGCTCTTTTAATTCCCACAAAAGCCCTCTGAAGCTTTATTATCACCCCCAGTTTACATGTGAGGAAAATGGGGTTCTGGGAAGTTAAGCAACTTACTTTAGGTCCACACAACTAGAAAGTAGTAAACTTGGGATTTGAACTCATTCAGTCCTACTTTGGAGTCTGCTTTTAGTAATACATTATATGGCCTCTCTAATTTGTGAGTGAGTGAATTATTGCTTCTATATTTAAAGTATTGATACCACTTGCACTCCTCTTTTGCTAGAGTGGAGGACTCTAGGCAGGAGTCTGTGATGCACTGAGGATATTAATTAGTTCAACAAATACTTAACTGAGCCACCTGCTTTGTGCCAGGGTTTTGAAAGTGCTCAAGACAGACAAGTTTCCCACCCTCAAGAAGCATGTCTTTCAAGGAGAAATCTGACGATAAACAGGTAAACAAATAGACAAGGCAATTTCAGATTATTGGTGCTATGAAGAAAATCAGCTGGTATAGTGCATTGCAGGGATGGGGTCTGCAATAGGCAGTGTGTGACATAATGCGTAATGTCATGTAGATTTCATGGTGTTAGATACTATCTCCCAAATGTTTTTTTTCTAATTAACCTACCTCTGATGAATTAAAGGAGAATGTTAAACATAAAAATGAATTCATTGGCTGATCATATTGGCTCACACCTGTAATCCTGGCACTTTGGGAGGCTGAGGTGGGAGGGTGCCTTGAGGCCAGGAGTTCCACACCAGCCTGAGTAACATAGCAATACCCCTTCTCTACAGAAAATAAAAAAATATTAGCCAGGTGTGGTGGCATGCACCTGTAGTCCCAGCTGCTGGAGAGGCTGAGGCAAGAGGATTGCTTGAGTCCAGGAATTTGAGGTTGTAGTGAGCTAAGAGGACAACACTGTACACTAGCCCAGGCAACAGAGCAAGACCCCGTCTCAAGAAAAAAAAAAAAAAATATTATGTAAATCTGCAGTTACCAGTTATGTTCTTTTGAATTATAATAAGGAAGTATGTTCTACTACTGAAGAAATAGAACCAGAGAGAAATATTAACACTATTTTAAAGTCTAAAAAATCAAAATAAGGGCTTCTACCAGCTACCATGCATACCAGACTTCAGCATGCCATGCCACGCTGTTTGATGGAGTAGTTCCTGGCTGCTGTGCATAGTGCACTGCAGACAGTTCTGTTTTTGTTTGAAAGTCAGGGCCGCCATGTGCCAGTGTATGCATATTGTCTTCCTTTTTGTGTGGAGTCTAGGGCAGGAGCTTCAGGTCATATGCATTATTTGTAAGGAGTTCTAATGTGATCATGTTGAGTGCTTTCTGAGTGTTAGACTTATTTCATTCTTATGGCTTTATTTATTTATGAAGAAAGATGAGAAAGCCTAAAGGAGTTAAGTAACTTGTCCAAAGTCATACAACTAAAGAATGTTAAAGTCAAGATTAAATCCAGGTCAGTCTGACACCATAGTTTATGTGATCTTACCTTTTAACTAGATTGGTTTTCATGGTTCACTTCACATTGAGGAATATGCGAGAGCTTTCAAAATTGAACTTCAAAGAGACCTCTTGACTTCATCCAGTAGAAGGGCAATGAATTCTCCAGGTTTTCCAGTTCCAAATTTCTAGAGTAATTATATTTTGAAGATCAAGTAGTAGAGAGGAGAGTGCATTATGAGTATGTATATGCAAAGTTAATGTGTTCCTGGCATATCTTTCAATTAAGTAGAGGACAGTCAGCAATTTTCAATTTAAATCATTGAATAGAATTAGAATTAGTTTAAGAAATTCATAGATTAACTTGCAAATTATTTTTATAGATTTCTGTGCTTTTTATTGGATTTGGTGTCCATATTAATGCATTATAATCTAGCCTTTGATTTGGTACTTTTCACTGCTGTTTTATAAGGTCAGGCAAGTACTTTAGTATTAAAAAAACAAAGTAAATTATAGATTCCCTTTTGGCTAGCTATTTAATATCCACTATTTTACATTAAATCATTCTGATGCTGTAGTTTAATTTTTGTAATCCTTAACCCTTGAAAATCTTCTATTGTGAATTTTGAATTCATTTTATTTAAAACTATGTTTTCAATTCTCTATTACACTGCCTGGTTTGGTACCGCTAGTCACATGTATTAAACAGTTGAAATGTGGCTAAATTGAGATGTGCAGTAAATGTAAAATACACACTAGATTCTGGAGACTTCATATGAAAGGTTGAAAAATCTCTATATTTTTTTATCGATTACATGTTGAAATAATATTTTGGATCTGTTGGGTTAAAATACTAAAATTTTGTTTTGTTTTTTAGATAGGGTCTTGCTCTGTTGCCTGGACTTGAGTACAGTGGCATCATCATAGCTCACTGCAGTCCCAAACTCCTGGCCTCAAGTGATCCTCCCACCTCAGCCTCCCGAGTAACTGGGACTATAGGTGCACCACTACGTCCAGCTAATTTTTCTATTTTTTGTAGACACAGGGTTCTCACCATGTTGCTCAGGCTGGTCTTGAACTCCTGGCCTCAAGCAATCCTCCCAAAGTGCTAGGATTACAGGAGTGAGCCACTGTGCCCAGCCTAAAATATTAAAATTAATTTTACCTTTTTATTGTTTTAATGAGGCTACTATAAAATTATATATGTGGCTTGCATTTATGGTTCACATTATATTCCTATTGAACAGTGCCCGTATGTGTAATCAGCAGTGTCAAATTCTGTTCTGTAAAACTTAAACAAATCTGGCATATCTGTAAGTGCTATTAGACTTTTTTCCTTTTTCTTCAGACTAAAATTTGTCTGATTAGACATTTGTCATAATAAAAATGTTTATTTTAATACTTGGACCTATATTGGTAAAGCTTAAGGAAAATCTTTTAATAACAAAGTAGATACATAAGCCTCCTGTGGAAACTTACCTCCTGGGTACAGCCGTTGCTAGGGGAGGTGTGATTTAGGGCATTCATTAGGATCATAGGTGAAAGAAACAGAAAAGTGATTGAAAATAATTAGTTTAATGTGATACTAGTAATGTAGGTCATAACATAACTTTAGTGAATCAGACATTTCTTTTTATGGAAAAGCATAAATCACATTGATTCTTTAAGATATTTTCTTTTTTCTTTTCTTATTTCAGCGTATTATGGGGGTACAGATGTTTAGGTTACATATGTTGCCCCTGCCCCTCCACCCCCCAGGATATTTTCTTTCTTAATGTGTTTCTGATAATTAAGATGTTTAAGATATTTCCTATATTTTATTAAGAATAAAACAATTTGAAAATTGAAAAATGAGATTTCTTGGTCTGGAATATTTTTTTGTATTGGTGAGCTTTATTTTTTGGCCTTGATTCAGTTTGATATTAGGGAATGTGTTAAGATTAAACATTTAATTTTTTAAATATTTTCTTAAATGAAAATCAAAATTATTATGCTTTAGGAGGAAAGTTCATTAGTAAGCCCTACAGTAAGTCTACTTACAGTAAGTGTGAATAATTTATTTATCTGACTATTCTTGTATTACTCTGGAGGAGTTGAAGTGATCCATAAATGGCTTTATAGGTGTTAATTTTTTAAAAACATAAGGTACCAATATCAAGGTCATATGTAAAATATCCAAATTTAAAAATATTTGCTCTGTTATTAGTATTTGGGTCATTCCTTGAGGTCCCTATTTGCTCTGGTAGGCATTTCTAACAGTAGATGTTTTTGTGTTAGTTGACTGTCTCTGGCAGCCGAGGAAGAGGATGTGCTAAGGCAACTTAGCTTTATCACCTTGTGACTGACTTCCCAGCTTTGTTTACTGGCCAAGGAGAAAGTGAACCAGTGAGGTTCTCTAAATTGGCCTATTTAAGGGATTATTCAATAGAGTTCTACTTTCTTATGCATAAAACTTTTAATATATTTTAATATTAATTTTACAGATCCTTCTGCTGAGGAATTGAGAAAGCTGATGATGTTGCATGGAGGTCAATACCATGTGTATTATTCCAGATCCAAAACAACACACATTATTGCCACAAATCTTACTAATGCCAAAATTAAAGAATTAAAGGGGGAAAAAGTAATTAGGCCAGAATGGATTGTGGAAAGGTAAGTTTAATTTTTTATTAAATTTAATTAAATTAATAATTTAAAAGTTGTTTTTTTTTCTAGGCCTATTGATCTCTAAAGGTCTTTGATTCAAAATTCTCTTCATACCAAGGACTCATATTTTAGTTTGAAATCTCCCAAGCTCCTTTGACACACATCCCAAGGCCCCAGCTCAAGTCCCACCTCTCTGGGAGGCATTGTCCAACATACCTGACTCACAGGACTCCCTTGCTCTCTGGCCCGCTATAGCATTGTCTCACACTATAAAACCTGTTTTTAAAGGGCCAGGAGTGAGTTAAAGGAACTGGAAAATTCCCTAGGACTCCCAGCTAGAGTGTGTGAAGGCAAGAACCAGGGGATTGATAGGGGAGAATCTGTAAACAATTGTTTATTTAATTTATTTATTTATTCATTTAGCTAAGAGACAGGGTTTCTTTCACCAAGGCTGTGTTACTGAAAGCTCAGCACTTGTCCTTGAGGCCACATCAGAAGAATGAGAACAAGGGTTTTGAGAAGGAAAGAGAAGTTTATTACTTTGCTGGCAAAGAAGAAAAAATGGTAGATCCTGTGTCAAAATCCAAATTTCCTCCTTAATTGAAATGTTTTTTATTTCTGTTTAAATGCATATCTAACATATTGCCTCTTAATTGACACAGTGAAAAACATTAATTGTCTTAACACTACTATACTTTTTAACCTCACATTGATAATTCATTAGCCTAGGATTTAGTATCCTATTTAAAGTATTATGTTAGTGTTCTTGCAATCTAAGCTGCCAGGAATTAGGGGAGATAACTCAGGTAAGCAGGAAGCAGTTATGGGAAGGGATTGATCAAGCATGTTATTCATTCAGCAAATATTTGTGTACCTATTAAGGAGTAGACAGTGTTCTGTACTTTGGAAATAACAATGAAACAAAATGAAAATCCCTTCACTACCTCTTATGAACTTACATTCTGTTGAGAGAGACAGATAATAAACAATAAGCTTAATATATAAGTAAATTATATCATGTTTGCTACATAGTATCTTGGATTTTTTTTTTGCTTGCCATGTTAATACATCAGGATAATGTGGGCCTGGAGTGCTGGGAGTGGGGAGAAAGAGGGAGAGCAGTTCACAATGTTACTGTTAACAATTTCTCGGTGGTTAATTATGGTTTCTCTGCTGTTGGTTTGGAAATAAGTTGTAAATTAGTGGTGGACACTCATATTAACTTCCTCAGTTTAAATATGTCATCTGGAACCTTGATGATGGCAAAAGTTCAGTGATTCGTATTTTGATATGGCATATAGTATATAATGCATATGAGTGATTACTGGTTTTATAAAAGATAAAAGTGAAAATATTAAAATCAATTAAAATCAAAATATTAAAATCAGTATGGATAGATTGTAATCCATATATGAATGATCAGATTGTATAATGAGGTGCTAATGAAATAAACTTGGAAATTATTTTTTTTAAGTCAATTGCCAAACCGTTTTCCTAATTCCAGTTTTTACTAATTCTGTTACCTTCCATTAACTTATTCCACAGATGGAGTATTGCTTGGTTCCTTTTTATTATATTTAGCCACGTAAATTCAGTGAGAAGCAACATAGTATTGGAAAAGTCTGTGCCTGGGCTCTGAAGACAAACTTGGGTTCACATCCAAACTCAGCAATTCATTATCCGTATAACCTGATGTAATTTTAGAAACATTATGCAGTCACTCAGAACCTCACTTCCTCATTTGTAAAAAGAAGGCTAGTGTCTATCTGATGTGGTTACATGAGAAATAGAAATTGTTTGTGTAAACTACCTAGCACAATGCCTGGCATGTTACAAAGGCATAATATGTAAGAAGTTACTGTTAGTTTTATTCTATAAATATTATCAAGTATTAGAAAATTCCAAAAGTTCAAAAGTATATTACTACCTTCAGAAAGTCAAATGTATTTTATAGATAAGGATTTTTTAAACCTTGCACTAGCCATCCATTAGATAGGATTGATTAAAATGGCTTTTAGTTATGTGTCTCTTCATAAGAAACTTGTAAAGTTTTCAGTATAAGCATTTAGCATCACTCCAGAGTTGACCTGTGTTGTCACAGACAATCCTGTCACTGTGCTAGGGCTAGAGTTTTTATCTTAGCAATAGTTTGGCTTTGGATGGAATGAGGGAGATCCACAGACACTAGAGGAATAGAGAGAAAGGGTTCTTGCTGGGGCAACTTGATTCACTTAGAAAATGGTGTTTTTCATTACAGCCATTTGCTTTCCACCTGCTCTTCCTTCTTGTCAGATGCAGCTAAGGAGGTATTACAATAGAAAAAGCAACTGAGATAGTTATAAATCTTAAAATTCACTTTAATTGATTTTATTTTAATCTAGAGTCATGCTTAATTATCAGTTTTTAAATAACTAAAAGTGGTTTTGTTCATCATGAATATATATATGGCCTACTGGTCTTATTTTGTATATGAGAAGGCAGAGCCAGTAAGGTTCTCACTGATTTGCGCTTAGAACAGAGCAGGATTTAGAATTGAGGTATTCTGATTCCTGTTTGGGTCTGTTCTTTGCCATTTAATTAAGCTTGTTACAGATGAGTTGGCCCATTGTTGGCATATATTGTAATATATAAAATAAATGCCAGTGTCTGCTATGCCATTATAGTATGGACTCCTTTTGGTTAAAGCATGGCACTGTTTTCATTAATCTTATCCCAATCTGGTTGGTCTCTTCTTAGCAGTGTTTTAATGAGATTTTATTATACTTTAAAATGTAAACATTATATTAGCTATTTAATGGTTGATACATGCTATTCTCTTCTATTATTAGTTGGTTTATTGTTTTCACTTGAGCAGTTTAAAAAGAAACTACCACTTCCAAGTGTGTGGGGTGTTGCTTTCATTACAATTCCCTGATGTCTGTGTATGTGTCATTAAACCTGAGTTAATGTAGGCGTGATTATAGGGACCTGACTTCTAAGAGGCAGGGGAGTCCTTTAATGAGAAGCCTGTGTACATTAGTTTAAGGTATGAGATTATTTTACTAAAACCTTTGTTTTGTAAATTTCATACTTTATATAGTATAAGTAGTGGTTACTGAATTTTAGTCATAATCCTTTTCTTGACAATTTCACATTGAAATTTGAAATAGAGTAGATAATGAGAAGCTCCTATGACATATCCACTGGCCCATCAAGCCTGAAGAGTGTCATGGAGCACAGTTTAAAAACACTGACCTACGTTACTACAGGTTGGTCTTGTTTTTGTTGTTCTTGATTTTGTGTTGAGTCTTGTAGTGTAGGAACCTGCCTCCTATGATTAGATTCTCATATAGATCTGTTGTGAGTTGAGAGAGAATGGTCATTTATTGTTGTTTCATGCCAACTCACTAGGATCTGCTAGTAGGACTTCCCAATCAGAATTTAAAACTCCCAATCCGTTTACATTAGCAAATTTGTCATGTGTTTATATATGGCTAAAACTCTAGTTTCTGATTACATTCTTTGTAAAATATTAGAGTGCTTATTCAACTCATTTAAATAAAAGTTGATTGCAGTTTTATCTCTAAAGACTTTTTTATTCCGCTTGTGTTTTTTTGTGTCCTGCCTGCCTCAATTTACTTTGCATGGAATATTTATATAACTCTAGTTTCTAGTAGAGATTTGTCTTTTAAAAAAAAAATTGATATGTTATTTACATTTTTATCTCACAGCACTATAACATTCTTCTGAAATTATTTTTAGTTGGCTAACTCTAGCCAACACACACACTTTAGACCAATTCCCAATGACTTATAGGTAATATTTTATTAGAAAATATATTCTTGGTCTTCAGGAGCTCAAGAATGAATAGTTTAGCTTAGTATCTACAGTGAAAAAACATAATCTGCACCTTATAGGAGGAAGGGGAAGAAGTCATACACATATTTTCATTCTCGTTATTTATTTTTTTGAGTTTATGATGTCTTATGTTGGTGAGTGGTTGGAAAGTTTGCATAACTGGGGGCAGGACAAAGGGAATTTCAATCTTGAACACCTAGGGTGATTTTTATTTGCGATGGAATAATAAGTAAAAAACAGCTCAGCCTTTTTCTTGGTGCATAGTAGATCCTTTCTTACCTTGAATCTACTTTTGAACAAGGAAGAAGATGGGTACCTGAATGGATGTGCAAGTGGGTATATGGGTGTTAGATACTGTTTTTCTACTGGAAAATGGCTAGGACATTGACTTGGAAGTATAAAAATATTTGATGTGCAGAATTATTTCATATAAAAGAAAATGCTATCATTACAAGCTCTGGTAGAAAATTTTGAATAGAATCTAAACTTTTCTTTATATCAATTCCTTTTGGTTTCGATACTTGGATTTTGATACTTTTGTTCTTTTTTTTTTGTAAGAATAGTAGAAAACGTAGATATAGTTCCTTTGTGCTTTAGGTAAGCCAGGAAATTAGTAAATGTTAGGAATTTATCCCTGAGAGATTTTTAAAAAGAAGATCTTTAAAAAATATAGTTTAGATAATGTTTCTATCCATGTATCTATAGCTAGTTAAATGAATAAGCAGGGATAATCAGGAGTATACACCTGATAGTGATTTGGGCCTCAGATTATAAGGATTTTTTTGTTTAACATTACTGTAGTACATTGAGCTTTAATCCCTTTTACTGAGTATCTCTGAGGATATCTGATTTGAGACCTGCAGTATTTAAACTGGCTGTCTAATTTTGTAACAGTCTCCATCTCCTCTTATTCTTATATAAGCCTAAGAATTCTACTGGGCCACATGGCTCTTGTTATAGGTTAGACAAGGTCTTACAACCTTGTGTATGATCAGTGTTGACCATAGAGAGCACCTGTAGAGTCTGCATCTCCCCAGCATGCTGTCTTATGGGTGAAGTGAGCATGATAATAATAGAGCATTTTTCCTGTTCATTACACTTTGCTTTTACCTGAGATGTGTAGTAGCTCACTGGGTGAAGTTTCACTCTCTACTTATACCTTAGTTATAACTATCAAAGATGAAAAGAATGGAAAGTAAGGTTAAGATTCTACTTAAGGTATTACGTACCTGTATTTCTTTAGAGGGTGAGGGGAACCAGGTGAGTTAATACTATAAGAAGACAAAGAAAGATCCATAGTTAGGCAATTGAGACCAACTGTTAAAGAGTTTGATAAAGAATAAAGTAATAAATGGTCTAATTTTAGAATTTTGATTCTAGTATTTAAATGTAACCTGTAATTTTGATAAAACATTAAACTGATAATCCATTTGGGTAAATGAAAATTGAAATGTTTTGTGACTAGTATAATATGTCCTTTACTATCATAATTTAGTAGTTATAGTATTTGGATATAGTTTAAGGTACTTTCGGTAAACTTATTAAATACTTATTGATATAATTATATAAAGGGCATAGTATGTACCATCATATAATTCCATTTTTAGAATATATTATCAGTATGTTTTCCTGTGTTCACAGTTGTTGACTCAGTATTTTTAATTGCCTTCTGTAAGCCAATTCAGTCATTTCTTACATGGTTATTTTTTAAAGATGTTTTGTGGTGTGGCATTTAAGAAATTAAAAATGTCAAAACTCTTGGATTTATGAGACAATAGGAAAAATATTTTTAGTTTGTTATTTATTAATTAATTTTTTTCCTAAATAATTAAGCTATGACTTCCTTAGTATATATTTTAGGTTTAAAAACCAGAAATATTTTTGAAATATTTCCTGATACTTAAGGAGCCTGTTTTAAAATTTAGATGTTAACATAAGCATATTAGTTGGTTATTTTTAAATTTGAAGTGAAAATGATATTTTTAAAGATACAGTAGATAACTTGATTTATTAGAAAGTAAAAATCAGTTTAAGACAGCTTAAATTAGTTTTAGTTGTTAAGTAAAAAAGGAAATAGATGTTTGGGAGTTTCAGCTGAAGTGCCAGTACTGTCTAGTACCACATTTGTGGTATTCCCCTAAATATTAGTGGTCATGTTTGATATGTAGTGCATATTTGGTATAGGATGTATGGGGTAGCTTCTGTGCTCTTAGAATTCATAGCTTCAAATGGCCTTATCTCTTATCATTCTTATACACATAAAAATAGTACAAATTATTTATTATTCTTAAAGTTGAGGTTTTTATCTTACAGTTTTTCACATTTAGTAGACCAAGCATGAATTGTGGAAATTGAGAATCTTCATTCAGTTTACTTATCCTGGAAA
This sequence comes from Avahi laniger, assembly GCA_963575035.1. NCBI lineage: Eukaryota > Metazoa > Chordata > Mammalia > Primates > Indriidae > Avahi > Avahi laniger. The sequence continues at coordinate 70,714 of CAUYSK010081578.1, forward strand.
AGCTTAAGATGAAATTCGTAAGATGAAATTTGATAAAGTCTTAGTGATTCTGTTAACAGTTAACAGGGGATAGCAGTAAGTATTCAAGTCATGAGGGTTAGAATATTGACTAGTTCAGCTCTGTGCTTGCAGTTTTTCTCACCCCACTCTAAGATCACGTTGTAATAGGAACACTAAAACAACAAGAAGGAATAAACAATGGCCTGTTGTTGATGAAATAACTTCTGTCTTTAAGAGCACTGATTTTTCATGAGGCTCATTTTCATCAAGTATTGAACTCTAAATTGTGGCTTTTTTCTTTCAGCATCAAAGCTGGACGACTCCTCTCCTGCATTCCATATCAGCTGTACACCAAGCAGTCCAATGTGCAGAAAGGTCTCAACTTTAATCCTGTGTGCAAACCTGAGGATCCGGTGCCAGGTCCAAGCAATATAGCCAAACAGTTCAACAACAGGGTGTAAGTTTGTCTAGTTTGGGAATACTACAAAGCTGGTTTTTAGCAGTGAATACAGCCCATTCTCTGCTGAAGACATATTTTTATGATGAAAGTTTCATAAATAAAATGTAACAAGTTTTTCCAATCATACTAGATTCTCATGTTATACTAATGGATCTTAAATTATTAGATTTTTTTCATGGATTTTCGTGAAAGTAATTATTTCCCCACAAGTAATTTTTTATAGAATGTTGCTTTCTCGAAAACTGAACTAATTACACAAGCTGTACTTTTGTTGTGTGTCATGTATAGACAATTCAAGAAAATGTTAACATTTCTAGATTATTTTTGAAAAATTCAAAATTCATAACTATAGTTCTAAATTTGTAAATATTTTATTTCAGTGAAGCGTAGTTGGTGAGCCTTGGTTGTAGAATTGGCAATGAGTCTAGACTTTATTTCATGTGGCTGATTTTTTTTTTTTTTTTTTTGGAGACAGAGTCTCACTTTGTTGCCCTGGCTAGAGTGAGTGCCATGGCGTCAGCCTAGCTCACAGCAACCTCAGACTCCTGGGCTCAAGCAATCCTAATGCCTCAGCCTCCCGAGTAGCTGGGACTACAGGCATGCGCCACCATGCCCAGCTAATTTTTTCTATATATTTTTAACTGTCCAGCTAATTTCTTTCTATTTTTGGTAGAGACGAGGTCTCGCTCTTACTCAGGCTGGTCTCGAACTCCTGAGCTCAAACAATCCGCCCGCCTTGGCCTCCCAGAGTGCTAGGATTACAGACGTGAGCCACCACACCCGGCCCATGTGGCTGATTTTTAAAAAAATATATTGATTTAAGCTTTAATTGTGATAATCCTAGGTAAATTGGTTTCACAGTTAATTGGTGTGTTGCCTTAACTTGTATATCAGGTGGTTCATTATCATTAGCCTTCTCCTTATTTATTAAATTGCTTGCTCTGGGAATTGGATATATTTTTTCCAGAAGACCAAGAATCTAATTAACCTGGGAGTATCCGATATCACTACTTTCTGTAATTTTTGTTGTTGCCATTTGTTATTTAACTTTTACTCATTTATAAGCATATTCAGGGGTTTTTTATGTTGCCTAAAACTTTCAATTTTTTTAATGTAATGTCAAGGTGTACAAAATATAATATCAGAAAACCTTTTCGCAGAATACATAGCTTTATCTTTTCTTTGTCTTACCCTCACTAATAATATATGCTTTCTAAAATTATTCTTTGTGACAGTTTTAGGAAAAATATACCTATTAGATTTTACTTTTTTAATATATTTATGACATTGCCTAAGAAATGTATATCTACCAGTGATATTTCCAGTATATTTAATAGCTACTTTGCAAATGTCCATTTATCTAGGCTGAGAAACTATAGTACAAAAGAATATATATTGACAATTTATTTTCTTGCCAGTATATGCATTTCTGTTGCATATGTTGCTGTTATGCATCTAAAGAATCTTAATGTTCTTGACAAAGAACACAAGATGTAAGACTTTTCTGACTTACATCACTTTGGTTTTCTGAGTTTTTTTTTTTTTTTTGATATGTTAAGTACAATTGGTACATTTCTTTGAAATGTTCTTGTATAATTTTTTGTTCCCTTGCTTTCTCTTTATCTCAAGGAACAGACTTTCTTTGACAAATTAGGTTTTCTTTTTTTCTTCTTTTAACCATTTCCAGTTTGTCCTCTTTTTCCCTTTAACTGGTGTGATCATATGTGAGGATTGGATCTACTCAGAGATGCCTGTCATGTTCCATGAGATGGTTAGCCAGAGCCCAAGCCAACCCAGAAATGGGTGGTAATGTTTAGCTTCTTGACTCGTGTGACTTTTTTATGTAGTCAGACTGTAATTACTAATAAACCAACTTGTTAATAGAATGAGGGTCTTTAGATAAAACTTGGTAATTTCACCTGTACCCTGGTGCTATGTATGGCATCCTTCATCCTGTGCCTTAGCTGTAATTGGATTGATGCTGTGGACGTTTCCAAGTAGAATGAATTACTGCTCTGTAATTCAGGGTTTTGTTTTTGTTACTTAGATAATTCTTATTAATGCAAATTTTGTCTTTATTACAAAGTATTACTAAACAAACATCTAGAGGAGCCAGGGTGTGAATATAGCATGATATTTATTATAGGTCTTGCATTCATAATCCTGTCATCGGGAAACTTGGTCCAGATTGCCTTGGACCACTCTGGCATCTAAATATGCTTTTCTTAGAAATGAAATGTCATTTCCCTTGTCAATAGGGCAAGTCCTCATTTTTCTCATTATACATTTTTTGAATAACCCCCTCATGTTTCTAGGTATAAATTTTACTGAATTACTCCCACATATTGACCTGGTTCTTACTTTTTTATCTACTTCTGCAGCAGTCAGCTCCATTAATGGGTTAATCAATATAGTCTGAGTTTTTTTCCTGACTGAAACTAACTGGCCTCACAACTTTGATGCCATTGTAACAGTATTGGATTTTATAGTTTCCTACTATAAAAACTAAAAGTAAAACTAGCAGTAAGAATTCAAATAAAGTTTTTAATCCATTTTTATCGAAGTTATTCATGTTAGTTCAGCAAATATTTTTTGACTGTGTAGTAAATGCCAAGCACTGTGCTTCAGAACTGAGCATTTAGAGCTTATAGATTCTAGTTAATTTTTTTGTGGGAAAAGCAATTAAAAACGGTTTTTTTGGTTTTTCTTCAACAATAAAAATTCCATTGTATTTCTTCTTTGTGACTATCTGAAATGAAAATTCTTTAAAAACCTAAAAGGCTGTTATTCTAGAATTTTCCTAGTTGCCTTGCTACTTTGTTTTAGCGAAGAATTATGTTTTGTCAGGATAGAAAATATAAAGTACGTGGTTTATTTTTAGTTTTTAAAGAGGGAAATATCAGAATGTGTGCCACTAAGAAAATGTTTAAATGAAAAAATTGTTTTAGCCTAAAGATCAGACCTTATTAACTTAAATTTTTTTCCTACTTTAGAAATCACATAATTAAAAAGATTGAGACAGAAAATGAAGTCAAAGTCAATGGAATGAACAGTTGGAATGAAGAAGATGCAAATAATGATTTTAGTTTTGTGGATCTGGAACAGACCTCTCCAGGAAGGAAACAAAACGGAGTTCCGCATCCCAGAAGCAGCACTGCTATTTTTAATGGACACACTCGTAGCTCTAATGGTGCCTTAAAGACACAGGATTGCTTGGTGCCCATGGGCAACAGTATTGCCAGCAGGCTTTCTCCAGACTCTGCTCAGGAGGAGGAGAAGGCTGAGAAGAGCAGCACTGACTTTAGAGACTGCACTCTGCAGCAGTTGGAGCAAAGCACCAGAAACACAGATGCTTTGCGGAATCCACACAGAACTAATTCTTTCTCATTATCGTCTTTGCACAATAACACTAAAATCAATGGTGCTCACCACTCCACTGTTCAGGGGCCTTCAAGCACAAAAAGCACTTCCTCAGTACCTACTCCTAGCAAGGCAGTACCTTCAGTGCCATCCAGACCTTCAGACTGCAGTTTTATTTCAGACTTCTATGCTCATTCAAGACTACATCACATATCAATGTGGAAGTGTGAATTGACTGAGTTTGTCAATACCCTACAAAGACAAAGTAGTGGTATCTTTCCAGGAAGGGAAAAGTTAAAAAAAATGAAAACAGGCAGGTCTGCACTTGTTGTAACTGACACAGGTAGATACTAAAATTGTTTTCTTAAGAAAGTCATGCTTGATCATTTTGTTCTTATTTTATTGGTATTCTGATCAATACTAAGTTCTTATAAGTCTCTAGGAATGTCAGGTTATGTGAATTACAGTAAGTATAATTATAGAAAGCGTTCTTATTTATTAAAATATTTTTTAAACATTTAGATTTAATTGTGACTAACTGAAAATTTTCAGGTAATTTAAACAGTAATGTGGTTGGGATTCTGAGCATTCATTCCTCATGTAGACTTTTATCAGTTGTTGAATTTTCAACTGTGTAAATATAACATATATTCAGTGCTTAAACTCCTGTAAGAATGAAATTGGTTTGCTAAAAGTAATTGTTAATTTCTAGAAGTTTGCATCATGATTTTTAAATAATTTTGAGATATAGCATTAAAATGGCAAAAATTACAGTGATAAACTTTTAGTAAGATTAAGTATTTTCACACCTAAGTAGATTGGTTAATTGTATTTTGATTATTAGTACTTTCTTTGTCATCAAAAACAAATGCATGCAACAATAGCAGGCTACATTTCTGTGCCAGTCATTATAAATTAGTTTGAGGTTTTAGTTGCTATTGCAGATTATAGGAGTTTTTTTAGGGGGAGAGATCTCAGAGGTTATCTAATGTTACCCTTTTACTTATAGCTATGGAGGCTGAGGTACAGAAAGAAGCTTCTGGTTCTGTTCTCGAAAGTGAAAGAGTCTCTCCTTTTGGGTTTTTTTCTGTAGTATTTTATTGTGTTTGATGTATTCCGATGTGTTTTAGTCAAAAAATACTTTTGGTATTTGTGAAATATTTCAGAATAATGTTATAGATATTGGGTTATCCTTACATTATATCTTGGCCTTGTGATCAGAAGGTCATTTATTAGAATTGTGAGTGCTTCAAAGAACTATTATGAATTAGTTTCATAAATGGGAATAAAATGAGAAATTTTGGTATTGTATGGAAGCATTTGGTAGATACTTGATTTGTGCATTCTGTACTGCAATGTTTAAAACCCTTATTTTGAGTTGTTTATGTTTATAGAATACTTTTTAAAAATATGTTTATACAGCAGAATTGTGATTAATATTTATTTTATAAATCATTTCTTGAGGTAATATAGAAGGTAGCAAGAAAGTACTTGGCTTTGGAGTTAGATAGATTAGCCTGAATCCCAATCCTGGCTCTGCCACTCTCACTCAGCAGGACCATGAGCAAATTAGTGCACCTTTCTCAGCCTCAGTTTCCTCTCTGCAGAGGAGTGATACATAGTCAATGTTGTTTCGCCTCATGGGGTTCTGAGCTTAAAAAAACATGAACAAAGGTTCAGTGCCTTGAACATTGTGAGAACTAGATAAATGCTATCATAGTCACAGTTTGGTAAATGGAGTGGTCTAAAACCTTTAGAGGGTAAGTCTAAGTTTTTAGAAGCCTATTATGAAGACTGTCCCTCAGTACTAACATTCTTAAACCTATCTGAGGGAAATTCCTTCATGAAATCAGAACTTTTTACAGGCTCGGGGTTATTTCTTGTGTATCTTGGAGAACTAGGGGAGAAGGCTAAGAGTGAGATTGATAATAGAGGAAAGCTCTGGTTTTGTCTGTATTAGGATTAAAGTAACCTTAATGAATCTGTGTAGCTCAGGTGATTAGAAGCTGTTGTCCGTAGGAGAGGACACTCACCTTTATCTCCGTAAATGTGGCATATGTGCTTCAGAGCTGATTTTTAGTAGCATTTGATGACATAAGGAGGAAAAATTCCTTTTGTATAAAGATTTTTGTTTTATGGACAATTTTAAAAATATATCTACTTAGAACAGCAGCGTGGTAATCTGAAGATTCTGAAATCAGACTTCTTGGGATTGAATCACATCTCAAGCACTTAGTAATAGGCTGTGTGAGTTAAACAAGTTATTAATCTGCAAAATGAGGATAATATCTACCTCATAGTGTTGGGAAAATTTAAATAAATTAACATGTAAACTTCTTATGACAATGTCTGACACCTACCAAGCACTGAATACTAGTAGCTAATTTTATTGTTATTTTATCAAGGAATGTTTATAAACTGCATGAAGTAATGATCTTCAAAAGTTAGCTTCACGTAACTAAACGTATGAAAATACCTTCATACAGTAGTAAAATAATCACAGAAATAATTTTAAGATAAGTTTTGATAAACTATTTTAATTGACAATTGTTAGAACATAGGCTAGGAAAACATGGTATCTTCACTATTTATTTATCTGTCTATCATCTATCTTTCTGTCTGTCATCTATCTAGCTGCCTTTCACTATTAACCAGGATTCCGCAATTGCTTTAAAATTACGTTAGGAAACCAAATTTGTATCTCTGAATTACTTTTAGTGCTAAAGAAACTTAAATTTGGCTTCTGTTGAGGTAGTAGAAATAATCTAATAGATTCTTTATTTTTTAAGACTCTATCCTACTTGTAAGCATCTTTTAAATATTTCTAAAATAAACTAGACCTAATTTTTTTAATGTTAAAAATTAGTTTGGGGTTTGAATACTCTCTTTTTCCTTCTAGGAAATATGTCAGTATTGAGTTCACCCAGACATCAGAGCTGTATAATGCATGTTGATATGGATTGCTTCTTTGTATCAGTGGGTATACGAAATAGACCAGATCTCAAAGGTCTGTATTCTTGTTTATGTTTTAAGAAAATTGATATATTGTTATAAATATATATTCAAAGAGGTCACAAAATCTTTTTAAAAAAATATTTATTCTGATTTTATTTGGGAAAATCTGTTTGCTTCCGAAATTTCTGTACTCCATTATCAAGAAAGGTTTAGGGAAATTAGAAAATGTTTCCTTCTTCCTATAGAGATCAAGTCTTGAGGGGAGAATATTCATTTTCAGCTGAAGGATATGTTATCGATGACTAATATAGGCAGAGACCCATGTTGGGTAGTTTCTATATTTTTATCTGCATTCTTTGTTAATGGAATTTTATGGTATCCTATATATTTGAGACTTGGGTCACTGTACTTTCTTAGAGCAAAGAACTTGATTAACTGTCCTGATGCAAGTGAACATCCTTCCTTTTTTATTGTAGGATAACTTTGCATTATTGAATAGTGCTAAAATATGTTGTCCCTCTTGGCAGTCTTTGTTTTAATGAAATTTCAGATATTTGTGAGCTAGTCGATACTTTTTAAAATATTCTGGATTTTTCAGTAGTTATCTCTAGAGATAACTATTAGGATTTTCTTCTGAGAGTTCTTTCCTTAAGGGAAAAATAATTATGGCACAGAAGCTGCTGCGTTAAAACCAGAGCTTTATTTTATGTGAGTGGTTGCTGTTCCAAAAGTTTTTAGAATGTTAAATAATTGATTTTCATAGAGCAACTTTATAATGCATTATTGATTTTTTTTTTTTTTTTGGTCCTCACAACAAATGCATTCACTAAATATATATGAATTATCCATGCTATTGCTTTACAAGGTTATGGTTATCTTGTTACTTATCACACAAAAGGAAACGATACATGAAAGTAACTTTATAGCTAAAGCAAAAACTGATGGGCTGTATATTCATGTTTGATGGTCAGATTGTGATTCCTGTGCATGTATATTTAATTTTCCTTACTGTAAAATTGAAAAAATAAGTATAGATGTTAACCCTACTGTTATGATACCAGAAATATTAAAAAATATATATATATATTTAATGTTTTTCTTTCTTTCCCCAAACCTCCAATCTGAATCTAGTATCTGAGTTGCCTGTTTTCTACTATAAGAAATAACACAAAACCATGGAAAGCTAAATGACAGTGCTACTTTTAGGTTGAATAAATGTATCAAAATTGTTACAGAAAGTTTACTTTTTTGGAGATGCTAAGAAACTTAGATGATATTTGCATGGTGATTAATAATCTTAACTATGAGCTTCTTTAAAGATTAATGCCTAAGTAAAGCTAAAGAAAAAAATGTCATAATTTAAAAATCATTGGAAAAATTTTCCTTTACATGTTGTTAACATCCCTGTACTCAGATGTAGAAATAATTTAATTTTTTCCTCATAGGAAAACCAGTGGCTGTTACAAGTAACAGAGGCACAGGAAGGGCACCTTTCCGTCCTGGCACTAACCCCCTGCTGGAGTGGCAGTACTACCAGAACAAACTCCTAAAAGGCAGAGCAGGTACAGATGAGCTCCCTTTGAAGTCTTAGTGCTCCTGTGGACAACTGGATGGATTTTACTGTTGATGCTGCTGTCATAGAAATGAAAACAGAGTTGTAGTAGTAATGAACTTTTTCATTTAAGAGTTTTAAGGATATCTGTGATATCTTAAAGCAAAATCTGAATATAATAGAAATGGCTGGTTTATAGTTACTCTTTGTTGAATTGGATGGTGATATTTTCCTGGAACAGGAAGTGAAGAATGTTTTAAAAGATGTGATTAATTTGCTTTGTATAAGATTAGATTGGAGATGAAAACTGTAGATATCATTTTATAGAAGCCTCTGCCTAACTTGAGAGTTAATTACTAGTCATCTGTCGTCGTGTCACAGTAAGGACACTGAAGTTTGTGTTGCTCAAGATTTGTATGAGGAAGCGGAATAAGAAACAGAACTTTAATTTATTGGAGTAAGAATGTAAACACCAGTAATCATTTCCCGTATCTTTTATTGAACCAATTTTATATGAGAAACAACATATTTTTTCCTCTCTTGGCTTTTACATTTTGGATATCAATGAACAAAAATTGTAAGTTATACTAATCATACCACTTATTAAGATTTTTGTGTATCTATTACTTTTTTTCCCCTGGTTAAATTTGCTGATAAATGTTTGCTTAGAAATTAATTCTTTGATATAGATCGGTTTCCTCATGGATGTCTTGCAAAGCCAAAATAAATTTTTTTTTAAATTAGTCTTTCAGAAAAATATTGATTAAAAACTAGTCAGAAGTTAGATATACAGTGAAATGGAAGACGCGCAGTTTGATTTTATCCCAATTACTTCATTTCCCTTGTTTGTTAGTTATAAAACCTTGGGCATTTTTTTAAAATAACCCCAGTGAAATTAAGACAAAAGGAAAGCCGGTGGACATGTCTGAGGACCTTTTTTTGGGATTATAGTGTTTTTGTTGACTTTAATTATTTACATGGTATAAATACGAAAGAAAATAATTGTAGATACGTATTTATGCTTTCGTGTACATATGTTTTCCAAGTTTTCCAAAGGTTTTTTTTTGTCTTTAAATCTTTTCAGAGACTTTTGAGATTCTAGAATTTGTGTCATGAGTAGATCTTGGGGTAGCTACTATTGAACTGGTTGAGATTTACTTGTGTTGTGATATGGGTAGTTTCTCAAGTATTGGTAGTTTGGTTTTGTGGTAGGTTGGTTTTTCTTTTTGTATTTTCTATGTGGTATTAAAAAGATAAAATCTTTAAGTTCGAAAACAAGAAATAAGTAGCTTAAGAAAGTACACAATACTTGTCACATATTGGGCACTTAGTAAATACTGAATGAATGTTGAAAGAACAAAAATACCATGTGTACAGATGCGGTAGGGTCTCCCATTTACTCAGTGCTCAGTTTCTGGGTTGTATTTGTAATACATGTCCTGATACCAGCAGGTGACATCTAAAATTTTGACCTTGGCAAGCACGTGTTCTTAGGAGCAGCAGAGAGCTAGTCCTCTTTTGTCTTTCCTTTCATCACAATCTGACCACAAATGGTTTATTAACAGAATACTATTATTGGTTACTTAATTGTCTTCATCAGTTTAGCCACCAGATTTTTTTGGAACATTTTAATGACCTTTTATAATTCACATCCCCTTTACATCTAGATTTGGGTGGTAAACCAGAAGATAAATTTTAGGAGAAATACTTAAATTTTACTTGCCATTGAAAATGGTCAAAAGGAGATTTTCCTTTCGCTAGAATAGGTGAATATCATGCTTTGTATTTTATACTCTTGCTTTAACTTGATGTCATTCACTTTTATATCCTAAGCCTTTGACCCATTAGGAGCTCACCAAAATCTTTGCTACATATAAAATGAACAGATTGTCCTTTATTGTAAAATTTGATTACAACTAAGCTTGTGCTCAGAACTTGTTTTTTCAGTGCCTTTGTTCCTCTTTCCTTGTTATTCCCTGATCTTTCTTTCTCTGGGTCATTATTATTAATAGGCATGGCACCAAATATAAAAATATTGAAGATCAATGTAGGAATTAGAATCTTTGGCTTTTGTGCACTATCTTTTAAATAAAATCAGTTCTCATGTTTTGGATTATATATCTGGTGAAGTATTAGAACAAATAGCATCTTTAGTCCTTTCTAAAACTTTAGTTTCTTAGTCATCATATTAAAAAACTCTTTAATTAGACCAGAATAACCAGGGGATCTCATCCATCCATGACTTCCTTTGGAAGATGCTTCCTGAGCAATACTCAGTAGTGACACTTCTCATTGATGATCTCATTATTTGGAACAATTTATGCTCCAAGTTTCATGGCTGGGGCTTTTTACCCGCTTCCTGGATTCCCAGGGTGCAGATGTTTTCTATCCTTTCAACAACTTCAGTTTTCATTCTAAAGAACAACAGTTTTTAAAATCGTATTAGTCATAGATTTATTCTCAGCGATTTCTTTTTCACAGACTTGGGTCCTGGCCTCTGATTTCTCCAACCGTTCCTCCACATTCTCCATGTGCCCGTCTAGTTTGTCAAGTTTTGATGAGCAGTTCTCTACTTTGCCCTCCAGTGAGGACAGTGTGTCCCTGCATTTCCCTGAATCTCACATGAAGCAACTCACTCCGCTCGTGGAGGGACCCACGCACTCTGCGGCACTGTGGAACAGGTCAGCCAGCCCAGTGAAGAGGAACACGATGGTGCTGCCTCTCAGGCCAGGGCATTGGGGGCGCATGGACCACAGAGACTGTTCTTACCGCAAACATAGTTTTCTGTAATTTCCAATCTTAGGTTAACTAGCCCTTCAGATACCAAAGTCACATAACTCTCCAATTTTGAAGGCATAACTCATGGTTATACTTTTAAAAGGCAGCTGGTTATGGCAGTTCGAGCTTCAACACTCCTTTTTTGGGGTCTAGTAGCACCGTCTATTGAACTGTGACACTGAAAAATTTCAATTCTGAAATTCTTTACAGATTTTCAGCTTAGATTTAATGGACTATTAAAATTTATGTTTAGCCTTTTAAGAGCCTTCAGAAAGGGTAATCTGTTCTGCATTCTGTCTTTAATTTGTAATAGTGTAGCATATGTTATTCACATTATGTTAAACCATAGCTCACATTATATACTCTGCTGGTTTTTTGTTTGTTTGTTTTGGTGCCAGTAGGATTTGACCCCAGGAGATGCCAATCTTCAGAGTTTGATTTGCATTTATGCTGTGTGTGCGTATGGGTGCTGAAATCCAGAAATGTTTGTAGGGGTCGCATAGTTAGGTAAAAGATGTTGATTTCTGGTCAAACCAGGGATGGTTGTTTTCGCCCATGAAGCCAGAAACTTTGCCATGTTTCTCTGGTAGTGCATTAACTTAGCTGATTTTTCATGGAACGTTAAATGTAAGAGAAATGCTGGGGGTGTTAGTTATATATTGTTACTGTATACTCAAAATAAGTTTGTCTAGAATTAGCTGAACTGATGTATTTTGGTCTTGTTTTATTAATGGTATTTTTGTTTATAATAGTAGTGATATGGCTGAGATTGTGTTTTTAGAATGTGATGTTTTTTACAGCGTACTCATCTTGGAACCTAATAGTATTATCCCAGGACACTTATGACTGAAGTGGTGTTTTAACCTATTTCTTAATTATTAGCGAAGCTGAAGGTGGTAAAGGAAGTAAAGTGGCATGCAGCCAGTAAGCTCTCTAGATTGTGTGCTTTTGTATTCTTGTATATTAAGAGTTATTGGTGAACTGTACTATTTAGTGTAGAGTTGTGTTCTGTAAAGCAATTGATATTCTGATCACACTTGAGTGTTTTTAATTGAATATGCATTGTTAAACCAAAAGTAGAATTACCTGAAAGGGGGGGTAATGTTGTGAAGCTCTTTTGCCTAATGTGTGTTTAAAAGCAACAGCTTGAATTTAGGATGAAACCTCTTTATGGTATGTGATCTGCTAAATTATTGTTTGATCAAATGGCTGGTAGGAATTTGATGTTTGTTGAACATGTTAATTAGCTTTAAGTTCTACAGATAGTTCTTTTAGGAAACAGCAAAGAACATACAGAGAAATTTATATTTTCCTTTAACTTTTTCCCATTACAGAAAGGAAGGGATTCATTTCCTTGTTCACTCCTCATCCTTGTCCACCTCAAGGACTGTGTGTTGTAGGATATTTTATATTTATCTTTTGGTGTATTTTTTAAAACTCTCTATTAAAACAGGACATTTGGAATTTTTGATAAGTTTTTGACTGCTGATGAAGAATATAATAGAAGCAACCTGTTCTAGAGTTAAAGAGTTTTCTTTTATTAGATATGGAGATAATACCAATAACTATATTTGGAATTTACTAACCATTTATATATGAAAGAAATGAAAACAAATTTCTGGAATAAAAACTAAAATCAATTTATAACATAATCATTAAATTTTATTATTTTTAAAGCAGATATACCAGATTCATCTATGTGGGAGAATCAAGATTCTGCACAGATAAATGGCATCGATTCTATTTTGTCAAAGGCTGAAATTGCATCTTGTAGTTATGAAGCCAGGTATGTAGCAGTTAAGTGTATTGTAATTCTTAGTGAATAATTTGGTTAATCATTTTTATATAATCTTTTGATGTGGATTCAGACAGGCCAGTCAGGCCAATGATGTAAATATGTTACAGATGTGATAGGGAAAGAAATATTTTTAGCCTTAATCCCTTCAGTTACCTGCTCCCCTCTTCAACAAGTAACTTTAAATAAATAACTTAATAGTTCCCCGATGTGAACCAGTAGGTCCTACAGTGGAAACCAAAAGAAATTGGGCATTGTTATTTTTATTTCTTTCGCAGCACTAAATTAAAGAATTAGATTTTTTTGAATGGGAGAAGACCTTAATATTTGTCTACGCTAATCTTTTTTTTTGAGACAGGGTCTTGCTTTTTTATCCATACATGAGCGCAATAGTGTGATCATGGCTCACTGCAACCTCAAACTCTTGGGCTCAAGTGATCCTCCCGCCTCAGCCTCCAAAGTAGCTGGGACTACAGGTGCATGCCACCATGCCCAGCTAATTTTTCTAATCTTTTGTAGAGACTGGGTCTCGCTATGTTGCTTAGGCTTGTCTTGAACTCCTGACCTCAAGTGATCATCCTGCCTCAGCTTCCCAAAGTGCTAGGATTACAGGTGTGAGCCACCACCCCTAGCCTAGAGGGAGTAATAATTAATTTTAAAAAATATTTTTTTTTTTTTAAGTCTTTGGTTTTTTTTTTTTTTTTTTTCTTTCCTGGTAACCAAACGCAGACATTTTTATCTTTATAACACAGTAAGCACTTTCGCATTTTTGGCAAGTGTTATTCAATAATTACAAAAAGAAATAGAGCCTTAAATCAGTTAGATTTTTCAGTCTTGATTCAAAGTTGGGGTTATTCAAGCAAGTACAATCTGAACAAAAAATATTTGAGCTCAGTATCATCTACCCAGAATAGTTTGTTTAAAATTTTGGTAATTATTTTATTAAAAGAATGTTGAAGTAAAAAAGCATTATCCTCAAACGTGCATGATTAGAAAATAGTTTAAATTGTTTTCCTTTTGTGATATTTCAAAATTTTACTCCCAGGATAACTTTGCCTTTCACATTAACAGAATTATGTTTTAATCTTTTTTATTGTCAGTTGATAATGTGGCCAAGGAATTGAAACTTACTTTAATAAATGATAATTAAGTCAAATACAAATGCATTTGACTTTTTGTGCTACTATTTATTAGCACAGGCACTTTAGAGCTGAGTTTATGTTGTGCTCCATAGGGTAGTCTCTTTTCCCCACTGTTATTGAATGGTGACTTGGGCTTCTGGTGACTAGATGGTTGTGTTCAGTGTCTGGAGGGTGTAATGAAGCCCAGAAATACTCTTGTCCGTCCTTGAATTTTTCTAGTTGGTGAAAATGAAAGCTCCACCCTTGCCGTGCTGCCTCTGCAGGGTCTGCCTTCATACCTAGTCTCCCCAAGATGAATGTGGACAGGGAATGTCAAGGCTACCTCGAGGGTGGAAGTGCCACCAGCTCCTGATGGCTTTGGACTCCAGGAACCACAGTTGTGTCTGGGCACTAGGCTTCTATTGCTTTTTGGATGGTGACTGTCAAGCTTAATACCTTATAAAGTAATTGGGGGGACAATATATGAGGGCCAAATACTACATAGCAAGCCATGTAAGTGCCACTTAAATGGCAAATGTTTATTTTGAGGAAATGCATAAAATGATAAAAATGAATTTGAGTATAAATCAGAAAAAAAATCCCAGTTATGGATTTTTGTCATTTCATTGTAATTTTCCATTTTCTAGAAGACTGTTACTAATGAAAGTATTTAAAAAACAGTTTCTGGATAGTCACTTTTGTGGCTATCCAACGAGCATATTTCCCTTAGGTGAGAAAATTTTTTAAACAAGTATAATTAATAATTGTATCAGAAAAATGTTTCTAAGGTTGGAATGGGGATGGTCATTCCCGTTTTATGCGTTGGTGAGTTTTCAGTAGACATAACCTAATAATGGGGCCAGCAAAGGATGGAATGTGAATGTGAGATGGTAGAAATCATACATAGAATGTGTATATGTAGGTCACAGTATGCATTACTATTACTAATTTAACTCATACTTACTGTAAAGAACAAGCTTTCTACATAAGAAGTGTGAAGGTAGATATGTGGATGAACAGGGAATGATACACAGATACCCTAGAATTACAGATTTTTAAGATCAAATAATTTTTAAATCTCTGTTTTCACATGGTTTTGTAAGGACCCTTTACTGTTCTTACTTATTAGTGATATGGATGTCTTTTAGTAAGTTGAATGGATAGTGACAGTGGTTTGATGGTAATTTTTTTATATTATCTGATCCACCAATACAATTGTCTGAGCAAAGAATATTTCCAGAAAGAATATGTTCTATGAGCTTTAAACCTTGAATGAACTATTTTTGCAGCATACACTGATGAAGTATTGGTTATCCTGCATGGGAGTTTAGCTGTGAGAAATAGATTAGTCATAGTAATGAAGTCACTTCAGACTTTCCTGTAATTGTCTTTACTTACTAATTTTCTATGAAACAAATCTATTTTCCTAACCATCAACTCAAGACACTTTGCTTCCCTTAGTTATGTGAAGCCTCTTAGGTTTTCCTTTTTTATTTGTAACTTCTTTATAGTATCTAGTGGTTCTGAAACATTTCTTTCTGGGAAATGTGCATGAGTACATAAGTAAATGTACTATATTTTTCTGAGTAATGTGCCTCTGAAAATTTTTGTGTTAAATGAAAATTTTGAAAATTAAATTATTTTCAAATATTAATAAGACCATGGTATATTCATAGGAATTATGTAACACTTTACTGTAAAAAGGAATAACTATCTTTAATAAGCTTAGCTTTTACATGCTGAACCTGTTTATCTAGTACTATTATTCCCTGAAGTTTATCCTTTTCAATACTAGACCTTTTTTCTGCTTTACTTATTTTTGATAACTTTTCTAAACTATGTATGTTTCTATATATGTGTCTAAACAATTTTATATAGATTCACAAACACTCTCTTCTGGGTCAGTAAAACAAGGCCTGTTGTTGACTATGTCATCCTTTGCTAGGACAGGGCTGGATCATCCTCAGGAATAGCATGAGGTCTGTTTTATTTACTGTCTTATACCAAGCACCTCACAAAATGCCCGAGACATAAGAATTGTTTACCATTCTGTTTGTCAGTCATTAATTCCTTTACTATCATTTTTCCTTCCTATTACATTTTTCTCATCTACTAGGGACTTAGCAGTGAGATAGTTTATTATTGTTTTTGTATACATAAAATGCATGTACACAAAAATTTTTTGCATTTATCTCTGAGTAACTTGGAGGACTCTTCCTTCTTGGCTCTCAATGGTGGTCTCAAGGCTGGACGGGTACCAGAGGCCTCTGAGTAATTGAAGATTATTTGTACATATGTTTCTTAAAACAGGGCACACCTCCATACTATGAAAGCAGTTAGTAAATATTTACTGATGAATGTATAGAATAATCATCATATTATATAATATGTAACTTGGTAAAGCAATGCTCTATTATTTTGCTTGTGTTTTTACTATAATATTTTTTCTTGATTCTTTACAGAGTGATAAAATGGAATTTTACTAATTATGTATAATTCCATAATTATAGTTTTGTGCTGAATGCTCCAAATATCAAAGGTAATGTGGGGCATTGAGACACACAGTAGATTTAAAATTTACCATTTTCAATTAGGTCCCTCAAAGTTCTGGAACCCTGGCTCCTGCCCAGAGTGATGTCCTACCATATACAGTGCTGTTGGCATCTCAGCCACTGTGGAGCCACGTCAGGAGCATGGAATTGGTCAATTGGGAATTGGGTGGTAATAGGATGAGTACATTTTGTCTGTTTGTCACATAGCACTGTTTTGTGTAGTTCTTTTGTTTATATTCTTTGTCTTTGGGGGATGAACCCTGGCCAAACGGTGCCATGCATTAGGGGAAGAAATCCTCTTTTGACAGCACATTCCTGCTCTGTGGTGGTTGTGGTATCACCAGCATATGGCATGCTGGGATCTCTGCAAAGGGGCCAGAGGTCTGAATCTTAGGAGAAAGCTTCAGATACAGACAAGAGCCAAACCTGGTCTTTTAGTAACATATTTGGCACACCTACACTTATTTACACTAATCAAACAATCGTGTGATTTTCCTTTGGGGGACAGACAAACCTGTAAGTTTTCTTAATGCCTATATTTAGCCCCTAATCAGAATGGAGTTAAATGGAAATTGTAAATTAGTGGCATGGGGAAATATCAGCATATTTGATATTTGATTTTGAGTTTAAAACTTCGTGGTATAACCTCCATTGTGTTTTGTTCTCTCTCCAGACAAGTTGGCGTTAAGAATGGAATGTTTTTTGGGTATGCTAAACAGTTATGTCCTAATCTTCAAGCTGTTCCGTATGATTTTCATGCATATAAGGAAGTTGCACGGACAATGTATGAAACATTAGCAAGGTATAGTGCGTAATACAGTCATTTTTGTGTCTGTTCTTTTTTTTTATTTATTTTATTTATTTATTGTTTTTAAGAGACAAGGTCTCCCTCTGTAGCCCAGGTCCCTTAGACTCCTGCGCTCAAGTGATCCTCTTGCCTCAGCCTCTCCCAAGGAGCTGAGACTACAGGTTTGTGTGCCACCATGCCCAGCTAATTTTTCTTTCATCCTCTTCTTCTTCTTCTTCTTTTTTTTTTTTTTGGTAGAGACTGTGTTGCCCAGACTGGTCATGATCTCCTAGCCTCAAGTGATACTGTCACCTCAGCCTCCCAGAGTGCTGGGATTACAGGCTGTTCTACTACTTTTATCTAATATTAAAGATAGTCTAGTTTTCCTATTGTCACGGTTACTTCTGCTAGTCTTTTTTCTTTCTCAGGAATCCTCCTCAGCATCCCAGTTTGAGGGCCTTTTTTTCTTTGGGCAATTTCCAATTAGCTCAATCTCAAGGGACTTTTTTACATTACCAGAATTGTTCTGGTGCTTCCTGATGGTGATGTAAAATCTAATTGTTAGCCTGCATAACTTCTAAGTCAGTAGTTCAGTGGTTCTAATTTTTTCCCATAGGTCCCTGTTGATGAAGGATTGGAATTTTTTAACCTGGTTATTCTCTTTTATTACATTTAAATTACAGTTTTGTTCAAAATTAGAACCAATGGGTTGATAACGAATAGACACATTTAAAAACATGTATCTTAAGATAGGTATGCCAAAAGTTTACTTTAAAAGTTAGTCTGTAGTAATAGTTTTAAAATGGTTGATTGTGAAAGTGAGATTAATTTTTTAAATATTCACAGTGTATCTATATTTAATATTAAGTCAAAATTTTAAAAAAATTATGGCAGGCTATGTATGCTCTATAGCAGGGGTCAGCATAGGTTATCTGAAAAGGGCCAGATAGATTCTCTGTTGCAACTACTTAGCTCTGCTTTATAAAACGAAAGAAGCCACAGACAATACAAACGAATGGGGCGTGGTTGTGTTCCAGTGAAAATGTATTTACCCAAACAGGCATCTGAGTATTAGGCCAAGGTTTATCAACCCCTGGGCTGTATTGATGTATTCCAAGAGATAGACTTCTTGCCTTCTCTTCACCTCTGCCTCTTCTTTCTTATGCTTTATTTGGAATAGCAGGATCCATTAAGTACAAATGACTACTAGGTGCTGCTAGTCTGAGAAAGGAATAACGTCCAATCCCTTTCCCATAGGTGCTTATGTTAGTAAGAGAGAGAAAATATGAAGGATCAGATTAAGTTATCTGGCTTCAGGATGTAGGGTTGAGTGCTGAATGATAGTTACTATATAATCCCAGTTATCCTTAAGATCTCAAATATAGGAATGTGAGTGCTACCAAGTAGAAAGTACATTCTGTTCAAAGCTGAGGTCATGGTCATATCCGAATGAGGGCTAGGAATGGTGACTGAGCTGAGTGGTGGTGCTACTCTGTTCTGGGTGTCCAGACCTGGACCACCAGCTGCCTGAACCCCAGGTGAGGAGGCTGTGAGGGAAGCTGTGACACAGGCTCAGACACAGAGCCCCGATAGACTCTCAGTCTAGAGACCGTTTCAGTGGCATGTTTCTGTTCTCAGGGGGAAAAAGTCACAGTGTTACTCTCCTGCCACCTTTGGAAATCCTCTCAGCTTCATGTTCTCCCTGCCTCAGGGCAGCTTTCACTTTGAAGCAAAATTCGTCATAATCAGGCATACCCTTCTGTACTTAAAAATTTCACCCTTATTTAAGCATAAACAAGACATACTCATTTCTTGAATAGAGGTATTATTTTTTAATAGAAATAATAATCTGATCTGTAACCTACAGTAAGGTCTAGGTGAGAGATGAGGCCTGGCATTTCCAGTATGTACTACCTGTTGGACTATTGAAGACACATTTTTGATCTTGAGGGTTCTTTTGTTGCCTCCCATTTCTGGTCCAGTTCTGTTTTTGTGGTTTCGTAGTCATGTTTAATGAGCATTGGAGCCACGTAGCAACTCTTGTCTTCCTTTTTCTCTTCTCTAGCTGATTAAAACAAGTCCTTTATGTGGGTAGATCATATAAGGTTATTAAAAAAATGTTTCCACATGCAGGGAGTGTAGGGGGGATTCTCTTAGGCAGCAGGGGTGATTGGCCACTTTATCTTGCTGCATCCTAGGTCTGCTAAGTGAATGGTATGTAATTGTGCCATTTTTGTTTTAGGAGAGCAGCAATTACTTAATTTGAGTGATATGTCTAGTTTTTCTGTTCCTTAAAGGAGTCTTGTAAACCATGTTTGAAAATTTTTTAGATTAAATGTTTTGACAGTTGAAATTCACCTACTGCTTTTCAACTATTCAGAGGTTTAAAAAGACATTCTCAGTATGGAAAAGCTAGAACGATAATCTGTGCTGTATTTTTTGGTAGTTAATAGGGAGAAAGAGAACATGCTAATTAACTTTGCAGTTAAAAGTTTGGTGACTTCATGATGGCACTTTGGCCAATTTATTCTAAATGCTAATTTTTTTTTAGTGTTTTGAACCTTGTGAGGAAATGTTGAAGAAAGATACCATAAGAAGACTTTATTTTGCAACATTTATGTCTACCAGATGATGGCAGAGTCTGTGATTCATTGCCTTTGCTTTCTGTTGATAGCTATACTCATAACATCGAAGCTGTCAGTTGTGATGAAGCCCTGGTGGACATCACTGAGATCCTTGCTGAGACCAGAATTACTCCTGAGGAGTTTGCAAGTGCTATTCGTATGGAAATCAAAGACCAGACGAAGTGTGCTGCCTCTGTTGGTATTGGTTAGTATCTCGCTTGTCTTGTACTCAAAAGTGTTGTTTGGGATCCTCAAATATCACTTAATTTTAAGGAGTTTCTATTTGTATTAGCTTACTCTTACTTCCAAAACAGTTTTCAGCATTGCTTGCAGTTGTGTGATACATGAGATAAAAGTATTGGAAATATAAGTAAATAGTTGATATTATATTTGTAGGAAACAAGTTGGAATAATTTTGTTTTTCAAAAATGGGGAAAGTTGAATTCAACATTTGTAAACAATGTGTTTTTTTTCTTTTCAAAAGTGAGCAGAAGCTATATTTAAAGCAGGGTGGGGGTGTGGTATTTGTAGGAAGGGGCTAAGTAGGAGTCTTGTTATTCAGTGACTGTACTTCAGCTTCTTGGAATATGCAGCATTCCTGTCTTTACTCTCAATTCTAGAAGTCACCCGATTGATAAGTACTCTCAGTATCTGTCCACCCCTTATCCATCATCTTTAAGCCTTGCACTTTGTTTCCCCAGCTGCTCTCAACAGCTATCCTTGTTTTGTTGACTCCTCCAGCTGTGCCGTCTGGAACTTTCTCTGTCATACCTAAGCTTCCTTGAGTCACCCCTTCCTTTTTGAACCTACTCAATACCTTCTGCCAAGATACCCCTTTTCTTGCTATTCTCTTAAATGGAGCCAGTTTGTCCCTGTCCTACTCTGTATACCACAGGCTTGAGAGGTAATGATAAACTTCTCTTAGCTTGCCATTGTCACCTGAAACTGTTATTCCTCCATTCTCATTCAAAAACCCTTCTTCCTCTGAAGTTCCCTGTCCTTTAGACCCATGGGATTTATAGAGGTGACTGAATAATGATGCAGAAAGGCTAATACTATTGAAAGGAGAATTTGCTGCTTCCGTATCCTGTGAAGATGGGGTACTAACTCCACTCACGTCCGCTGAGGAATTGCTGGGATGGTCAGGAGGTGGAAGCAGGAGTGGGGATGTGGGATGGGGGGATGCAGGGCAGGACAGAGGGAATCGCTTAAGATTGGCCAGTTCGAGTAATTCTGGCAGACTCTGGGCTATAGGCGTGGTCTCTAGTTGCCTGGTCTCTGACCCTGGGATGCTTTAGGGCAAGGAAAGTGTTAGTTTGGTGTGTGAGAGTTTGGTAAGGAGGTGGTCAGGGGTGGCTGGCTTAGGAGAGGTGCACTTCCAAGTGAGTAGCCTCCTGTCTTTAGGAATTAGCTAGCTCTGGGAGGGCAGTCTCTCCCCAGCCAGCAAGATTTTTAAGATACCAAAACATTATAAGATATAGAAAATAAAACATGGTTGATAATATTCCCAGCATCCCTGTGGTTACTGACTAGCCTATCTTTTTACTCCCTGCTGTTGGCCCACAGATCCTTCTCAGCACTTCAGTTGTGACTTACCTTCTGTGTTCCAGTGTTAGCCACAGTTTAAGTATTTTGTTTGTTTTTAATTGTATTTATTTTTAAATTTATAAGCGATAATATGAATACATTCTTTTAAGTTCAAGCATGTAATTAAAGCTAAAATCTCACTTGATATTTCCACTCCTCAGTCCCTTCCCTTTCCCCAAAACTCACCACTTTTATAATTTTAGTGTGGCTTTCTAGAACTTTTCCATCATGAATCTCTATATTTACCCTAGGAAAATACATAGGTTTTATATAAGTTTTCCATAAAACCAAGATATTTCCTGGATGTAAGTCTTCCCTGATGTCTGGAGTCTTGACTCTTCACAGAGAAGCTCACCTTGCAGACACGCTCCATAGAGCCCCAACCCGTCCTGGTTCCCAGCAGCCTTTCCCTGGACCGTGTTTGTGGCCTACGCACATGTCCCTTGGGCCTCACTGCCTGTTGCCATCTGCGTCTTGAAAACTCTCCTACCCTCTGTTCCTGCTACACATGTTCTGATCCTTGGGGGTTGTGTTTTCCCCAGTCCAGTGCACTCCTTTGTCCTCCTTTTTCTACGTAGCCTGGATCCCGTGGTTGGGAATGTGAACTGCTTTCTGATTGTGCCTTCAGTTCCCACAGACCCCTGTTCCTAAGGCCAGTGTTGCTTCCTCTATTCCTGCATCTGGGGAGATGTTGAAATGGCACTTATTTTAGACCAGAGAGAAACCTCTGTCAAGCAACTATGCTGGTTATAATCTGGAATACTTAACAAAGTTTCACCAGTTTTATACCTTGTTTGAAATAATCAAAACTATATATTATTTGTTTTCATTATTTTTAGAAATTTGATAGGTAACCTATCTGTGGATGTCTTTGTTAGGAAACTTAAAAACTAATTGTGAATTTTTCTTGACTAGCTTTTTTTTTCCTTTGTAATTTTATAGGTTCTAATATTCTCCTGGCTAGAATGGCAACTAGAAAAGCAAAACCAGATGGGCAATACCACTTAAAACCAGAAGAAGTAGATGATTTTATCAGAGGTCAGCTAGTTACTAATCTACCAGGTAAATACAAATCTTTTTTTAAACTTTGGTGTATTATAAACATTTGTAAGTGCTTGTCATAGTTCTATGATATAGAACTTTTCCCAAACATGAGTATTAAAAAAATAAAATTATTTGGAATTCTGCATTGAATATCCCCTCATGATTTATCAAGACCTTAATGTTACATTTCAGTTTTACTTCTAACTGGCTTTACTTTAAGTATTTCTCAAATAGCAAGATCAAGGATTCTAAGAAATAGTTTTAAAGGAAATATGATGAAATTGACTTGTGGTCCTTTAAACACATCATAATTGAAATACTGTTTTTCTAAGCCAAAGAGAACGTTTTGAGAATCACTTCTCTTTGTAAAATCTTGCTGCAGTACTAGTGACAGTTTTCTGAGTTTCGTAAGCAAATAGTTTTAAAAGTAGAAAACATATGAGCCATGTTAGGAAAAATAAAACTTAAAGAACTATTGTGTTTCTATTAACTGCAGATATTGAAAAACTTTCATGTACACATTTCTCACCTAAGGGGCAAGATGTTTAGTTATTTTATACTTTTGTGTAGTTATCTACCTATTTGTTATAAAGTGCCTATGTTAGCTTTGCAAAGCTCTCTTGTGCATTTATAATGAAAGTTTTAAAATTCATTTGTTTGTTAAAAATGGGATTAGTAATATTTTTAGGTGCATATTTTTAAGCCTAATAAAAATATATCTGAACTTAGACCATAAAATATTAAATGACTCCAAATGCTATTTTATGGTGGTTTAGTTTTAAAGCTTTCTGACTCCCCTAGTAAATAACTCAAAATAACGTGTTAGTGTCAGAAATGTGAAATATGACTTTTTTGATGGTCAGTTTGAGGTTTAATTTGAAGACTAGCCTTACAAAATCAAACCATCAAATTACCTTAGTAGACAACACAAGTTAAACAGTTTTAGTAAGGAATCTTACTGCAGTTTTATATAAGAAGGAGCTAGTGTATTTAAAACTGCCTGTAAAATTTGAGTTTATGTTTATTACACTAGCCATCTCTTAGTTCTCTAGGGGTGCTGTAACCAAGTACCACAGACTGGGTGGTTTAAACAACAGAAATTTATTGTTTCACAGTTCTGGAGGCTGGAAGTCCAAGATCAAGGTGTCTATGGGGTTAGTTTCTTCTGATGGCTCACTCCTTGGCTTGTAGATGGCCATCTTCTACCTGTGTCTTCACATGGCCTTCCCTGTGATTGTGTCTCTGTCCTCATCTCTTTTTTTTTTTTTTCTTTTTTTTGAGACACAGGGTCTTATCTCGGTCTCCCCAACTAGAGTGCAGTGGCATCATTGTAGCTCACTGCAGCCTCCACCTCCTGGGTTCAAGCGATCCTCCTGCCTCACCCTCCTGAATAGCTAAGACTATAGGCATGTGCCACCACGCCTGGCTAATTTTTCTAATTTTAGTAGAGATGGGTCTCACTCTTGCTCAGGCTGGTCAGAAACTCCTGACCTCAGATAGTCCTCCTGCCTCAGCCTTGCCAAGTGCTAGAATTATAAGCGTGAGCCACCGTGCCTGGCTGAAGCAGTTCCTTTAAAAATGAATTTCATGTGCTTGTGGGAAACTTCTCGTAGAGGGCTCCACACAGTGAACATTCTGAGGACCATTTTAGTGAAGAAACCTATATATCTTTGTTAAAACTAGTAAGTTCTCAAAAGATATTTAGTAATGAATATACAGTACCTGTTAACATCTGCAGAACATGCTTTGGGGAAACTTTGCTCTCTTACCAATAACTAGAGGAAATTCAGTGATAACTCCCTTACTTCCAGCCTCTTTTTGGCCCCAGTGCCCATAAATACTTATTGAGCACGTAATGTGTTGAGCACAATGCTAAACAATTAGAATGAATACATAAGACAGAAAAACACACTAAGTTTTTGTTGTAGGGCACTCTACAGAATAATGTTTATATGTCATACTAACAAATGTATTACTTAATTTTATCTTTTTACCTAATGAAAGAAAGGATTGCCTCCAGTAACGATTTCAGTATAAAGGACCATTTCTACTTGTTCTTTGGATCTTTGTAAGGCTTCTCACCCTTTGCGTGTGCCCTTAAATTAAGGGCCCTGTGCGCCTTGTTCAGCCTGTGCCGGGTTTGTGCATCCAGCCTATGATTCCATCTCTGTTCCATTCTCAGAGAAACACCATGAACACATAATTGTTCATGAAGATCTGCACTATCCAAACACAGCAGCCACTAACCAAGTGAAGCTAGTAAAATTTAGAGTTAAATTAATTAAAGTTAAATAAAATTAACAGGTCAGTTCCTCAGTCGCACTGGCCATATTTCAAATGCTCACTGGCTGCATCTGGCAAGTGCCTACTGGATTGGACAGCACAGACAAGAACATTTCTATCATTGCAGAAAGTTCTATTGGATGGTGCTAACATAGGTGATGAGAATTTTATTCTTTGAAGTGTTAATTCTCCGTATTTTATTGGACAGCCAAGTTCTGGATGCCAGGGAGGGGACATTATTGGCCTTTTAAAATCCAGAGTAATAGTCCTCTTCAAGGACAGATACCAATTTCTTACCCTAGTTGCTTGACCAGGAGCTTCCACATCTTTGTCTTCTCTTCTTGGAGACTTGGTTCTTAGCTAGCGTATTTTCCTTCACTTTTTCCTTTCTAGGTGACTACACTCAATCTGTGCCTCTAGCTCCCTTTACTTTCTCCCTAGAGATGCCCACTTTCCTTTATAAACATACTTGAGGCATTCAGTGAAACTGCCAACTCTGCCAGGGTTTTAGTGCTGGCTCCAAGCTTAATTTTCCACCCCTCTAAGAGTAATAAGGGTTGGAGGTAGACCACACATCCCGCTTCCCCTCTGCTCCAGGCCCACGCCACGTTCCATCAGGTGGCTTTCCATGGAGAAGAGCCTTTCTTCTTCCCTAGAGGGACAAGTTCAGTTAGATTAGATTTATACTTATTTATAATTTATAGTGGTTAATTTGGTGATGTTTAATATGAAAATAGAAAGGTGTCTTTCTTTTGCACCTTTACCACATAATAATTTTACTCTGGTTAAACTCATACACTCTTCAGGATCATTTGAGCCCAGGCATTTGAGGCTGCAGTGAGGTATGATGGTGACACTGCACTCTAGCCTGGAAGACAGAGCCAGACCCAGTCTCTAAAAAGCAGATACACTCCAGGAGGATTACTGCCTACTGCTAATCTTGCAAGTCCCTACGCACAGATGGGCTCCCCATATCTGTAAGGGAAGACCATGATCAGGTTGTGGGGGTGGGGAGAGAGAGGGGCGTAACAATGGGAGGGAAAAAGTCAAAACAGCAACAAAAAAAAGCCTTCCCTCAAAACAAGTAGCTGCGCAAAAGTATCTGTCTGCTGTTAACCAACCCAGTATGTGATTTGTCCATTCTCTTGGGTTTCTCCTCTCCATCTTGAAAAACACTCAGATCGATTTCACATAGAATTTTGCCTTTTTGTGAATGGTATTCCTCTGGAGAATTTTTTTTCATAGCTGTTAATTCAGAGTCAGGGTATTTCTTACTTGCCCCCTTGTTCAGACTTGGACTTTAAAATGACACAAATGAGAGCCAGCACGCTGTTATCTCACTTCCATTAGGGAATAAATTATCTTGGTTTAAACTTGGCTGACGTACCTCCATGGCCACAGATCTTTTGTGAAGTCAGCAGCCTTCCAGAGGTTGTGTCACACGTTATTGCTTCCAGAGGTTTTCCTGGCATAACCTGGACAACTAGACTGGTTATTCCTGCTGCTGAAGACCACTCAGGAAGATAGGATCTAGAATTAACAATAACAGTGATGAGCAGAAGTTAGCAGACTTCATTCTGAGCTCTCTTTTGATAAGATCCAACGGAAGACCACAGACACACACTGTCTTTTCCTTACTGAGAGAAGCTATATATTTGGTGGTGTGGAACCATTTTAATAAGAATGATAGCTTCCCTAGGTTACTATAAACCTCTTTTCTAGATATGTATGCTTTTTAAAAACTTTTAGGGCGAATTGAAGAAAACCAAGACTCCAACTAAGAGCAACAGAGCTCATCAGCATCCTTTGGGCAGGGCTCAAACCTTACATCTTGTATCACAGGACATGGGTTTTCAGCTGCTTGTTCTTCAGGGAGCTCATGTCTTTGATAAAAGAAATATGGCTGTCTTCTCACCTACTACCAATTTGTTTGCTTAGAAACCTTTATTAGCAGGTCAATATTGTTACTTTTGTCCAGTATGACAGTAAGTAACATTTTTGGCCTTTGGTCTATCCTATAAAATTCTTGTTCTATTTCCTACTCAAAGAAAATGTGGCTAAAACCATTGTCAAATTTGGTGATCATTGAAATCATAATGGAGTCCCTTACATTCCATGAATCTGCTAGTATGTCTGTAAGTCATACTATAGACTTGTTAAAATAACAGTCTGTTACTTAATTTGTTGGTTTTGTGAATAAGAAATCTTGATATCCACTAATAAATAAGTCACTTTTAAAAATAACTTCAGTCATAAGTATTTGAAAAGTTCCTGGTTCATATGTATGTGCAGTCCAAATTAAGAAGTAGATTATAGAAATAACACTACTAGCATGATTTTGCACTAGAAAATGCTTCAATCTATGAGATGCTGCAGTTATGTTAAAGATTTTAAAGGATTATTTTCAATTAGTTGTTATGTGCATGAATGGTAGTTATTTCATATTACTAAAATTGTTTTTAATGGTTTATTCTGCAAAATTAAAAGAACTATATGCATATTCTCTTTCCTAGGAGTTGGATGTTCGATGGAATCTAAGTTGACATCTTTGGGTATTAAAACTTGTGGAGACTTGCAATATATGACCATGGCAAAACTTCAAAAAGAATTTGGTCCCAAAACAGGTCAGATGCTTTATAGGTTCTGCCGTGGTCTGGATGACAGACCAGTTCGAACTGAAAAGGAAAGAAAATCTGTTTCAGCTGAGATCAACTATGGAATAAGATTTACCCAGGTACTGATCACTTAACAGATTTTACCTTATGTTCTTTATTTATTTATTTTTTTTTACATAGTCCTATCTCTCCAACTAAGCCATAAGACCTTTGATGCTTGAAATTAAGTCTTAAAACTGTTGATATTCCCAGAGCCTGAAGAAGGTCTTTTGAGGCAATGCATGGTAAGCTATACCTCCAAATAACAGTGAGGGAGCTACAGCTTTTAGTATCTTGGAGGAAAGATACTAAAAGATTATGCTATGGAGGTCAGTTCTTAGAGAATTTGAGATTATAATTATTCTAATTTCCAGTG
Organism: Avahi laniger; assembly: GCA_963575035.1. NCBI lineage: Eukaryota > Metazoa > Chordata > Mammalia > Primates > Indriidae > Avahi > Avahi laniger. Next base: position 98,642 of record CAUYSK010081578.1, read on the forward strand.
AAGAAGAAAAAAGAAATATTTTTAGTGTTGAAATACTTTTTAAGCTACAGTTAAGTTTCAGCTAACTCCTCCTCTTCCTCACTATGCATGCTTCTGGAAGGTAGTAGTACAGATGGTTGAACAGTCTCTGGAATTCAGCAAACAACATTATACCATAAGGATTTGAAATTTGATGAGTTAATTTCCTCATATGCCTCTACTTTGGACTTAGGAGTTCATGTTTCCTTAAGGATGGAGATGATGCTCAGCCTACATAGGGATATAGAGCACAGTTAGCACATTTTATTACAAGAACTTGTTAATAAGAACATAAATACAAAAGAATCTCAACAGGTCAGTGATGACACAGAAAAACAAGAAAGAAAAAATGCCTTTAAAAATACTGACTACTTTCATTTTGCTGGGAAGTAAGTATTTTTATTTAATGCATAGTTCAGGGTATACATAATGTTTATTTTTAATAGATGCTTAGCAGGATAGAAAATGACATGTTGAATATTAAAAGTTAGAATACTTGAGAAAGGAGTTCGAGACCAATCTGGGCAACATAGAGAGACCCTGTCTCTACAAAAAATAGAAAAATTAGCCAGGAATGGTGGCACATGCCTGTAGTCCCAGCTACTCAGGAGGCTGAGGTGGGAGGATTGCTTGAGCCCAGGAGTTTGTGCCTGCACTGAGCTACGGTTGTGCCATTGCATTCCAGCCTGGGCAACAGAGCAAGACCCTGTATCTATTAAAAAAAAAAAATTACTAGGTATAAAGGAAAATAACATGGAAATTTCTCCCTGTTTGTCTTCCCATAGCCGAGAGAGGCAGAAGCTTTTCTTCTGAGTCTTTCAGAAGAAATTCAAAGACGACTAGAGGCTGCTGGCATGAAGGGTAAACGTCTGACTCTTAAAATCATGGTGCGAAAGCCAGGGGCCCCTGTAGAAACAGCAAAATTTGGAGGCCATGGAATTTGTGATAACATTGCCAGGTAAGCTTATCTTGAAAAGGATATTGGTAATTGTATTTCAGTGTAGGTTATTATAATTAATAGAAAATGAAGAAAACCAAGGAGGAGTTTGAATAAGACCTGTAAACTCTGGTGTTATTTGACATCTTGTAGGGTCAAACCTCAGCCTGAGGCCACTGATTTAGGTTAAGGTTAATGTACTCAGATTCAGCTAGCCGCATGCACATGGAGGAAGTTTGATGAGGGTCCTGACCCTTGGCAGTCTTTCCTTGGGATCTTCAGGCTGTTACCTTTAGTGCGTGGACAGAAAGAAAGGGCAAGGCTGCAGACCAGGGGGCCTGTTGTGGTTTGTGGACTTGGTGAAACTTTATTCTTGAGGGGAATTTCAATATAGTACTTCAAAAAATGATTTGAATGAGACATCTTCATTCAAGTAGGTGGGTAATTTTAGTTTGTGAAAAGAGTAGTCTCTGAAAACTGGCAAAAGCTTTTACAAACCCTAGAGCCATTTAATACTAAACTTCATGTAAGATTTGTGACCAACATTCAAATACTTGGTTCTGCATGTCATTTTATATTACATAGTACATTGAGTATTAACTTATTTGTCAAACCAAAGTTTTGAGACTCCTGACACTTAAAGCAATATATGAAGACTTATAAAGTGTATTTTAATTAAATGTTAGCTCATGCCAACAATATACAGTACATTTGTGTATGTGGTGATATTGCTAAGTCATGAGATGACTTCAATCACACACACAAACTCCCAAATTTATCATTAGCACGTTTGTTCACCTGCAAGACAAGGATTATAAATTATACATTAAACAAAATAATTTATGAAATATATTTTTATTCAGTTGGTTATCTTGAACTGTTATATTTACCTACTTTAAGTGTTATATATAAATACCTTGTCGGGGAATATAATCTGCTGGTTTAAGGCCTGGAACTTTATTTGTTCAAGAGACATGGAAGAATTCAGCCAAAAACTGAAATAATTTTCCTCTGGAAAGAGAACTGGTCGTAACCTATTATTGAGTTGGTAATTCTGTTTGCAATGGGATACGCTGCTTATGCCAGAGAAGCCAGAAGGCTCTGAAAGAAACGATGGGTGACCTCAGTAATTCTTGGGCCCTAATAATGCTGGCAGATCGTCTGGTCTTCCTTCAAGAGTTCTTAAAGATCTAAGAATCGTATATTTTAGTCTTTCTGGGTTTTAGACGAGCTACCACTATATTTCCTCTGTTACCGCTGTGCACACATTTCTTGATCCATTTATAGAGCCTCTTAGAAAAAGTGGAATTATAATGAGCAAATTTAAATATTTAAATTATTCAGGGGCTTTAGTTTAAACACAGTGAAAGAAGAGTCAAGAACCAAAATACAGATTATTCAGCTTTCTCTTCTGAATATTAATTATACCTTAACATAAAGTAATCTTGGTACTTGAAACTTCTCTTGGAATCTAAAACACTGTACTTACCATTCACGCTTCAGGTGTAAAATATTTATATATTTGTTTATGCATTAACTAAAATTTGTCTTTTGTTAAATTTCTCAACTTATGTTTGGTTGACTGGATGTCCGTTAGAGTTTTCACCTTAAAATCCCAATGTTCTATATAATTTTTCTTTTCCCTCCTTGCAGCCAATGTAATTAATTTGGTATTCTTGGCTTCCTTGAAAGGGGGGAGACTTACTCATTTTTACAAATTTTTTTTTGTAATTGTTCGCAACTTTTCTATAACCCTTTAAACAATCCTTACTACTGAGGTACTAGTGAATACATATGGAATGTAGCTTTTGTTTTTTTAAAAAAGTAATTCTGCCACTTACAGGACTGTAACTCTTGACCAGGCAACAGATAGTGCAAAAATAATTGGAAAGGCTACACTAAACATGTTTCATACAATGAAACTAAATATATCGGATATGAGGGGGGTAAGTATGTAATTATTTTAAAGTTCTGACTTTCTGTAATATTTCTTTCATTTGAGGCTTGATCTGAGAATGATCATGGGTGGGCTGTAGGGGGTTTATATGCAGGTCTTAGCTCCTTTGATGTAATCAAAGAAGAGAAACACAAAAACTCTTGACTTTCTCATCTAATCTGGTCTCCTTGAGTTGGAATTGTTATGAAAGCTTTTTTTCTGCCTAGAATATTTTAATAGTACCTTTCTTTTAATTCATCAGGGGCTAATTTTACATGTATTATCTTATTCTCATTTCCCTAGAAGTAGATGTGACTGAGGAGTGTGGATCTGTAAATTTTGTACCTTTAAGGTCCTTTTAATCAGAAATTTATTCTGATGTCTACAGAATGAAGTTTGTTTTGTTGTTTTTTTTTTTTTTTTTTGGCCTTGAGGAGTGCCATGGTTCTAGCACAGTATGATGATCTAGAAGGGAGAGAAACCACAGGCATATGAAAGTGCCTTTGGGACAGGCAGGAGGGCATCAAAATGTCAAAACGTCAGATTTCTTAAAGAGTAACCTTTGTAGGTTTAGTTGTGTGTGCACACATGTGAGTAAAAGGTAGTTTTTGGCTTGGTGTGGGTTTTAAGAATCAGTAGCCAGCCATAATTGAACTATCTCCCTGAAATACTGTTAATTATATACCCACTGCTCATCCTTCTCCACAGTATTTTTTGAGAAGTACTTTAAAAAAAAAAAATAAATAAGTGCCAGGTAGACTGATGCCTATTTAAAAATTTATTTTTTAATCCTACTTTAACACATTGACTGCCACACAAGAAAAATTTTTTTTCCTTGGGGCCATGGTGTTTTATTATGAAAATAGAATAAAAACTTCAAAAATAAATCATTCCTTTCTAATTTAATGAAAAATTTGTTATTTTTTGTTGTTTTCGTGTATGAGTTATAGGCAACTTGAATAACAGTTCTCATGGCTCCCAAGGTGAAGAGATGAGTGAGTTACATATGCTTCATGAGGCCACGGGCTCAAAACTAGTGAGAGTTAAATACAATTCACATGGCAATTAATGTGTTAAAACCTTAGGTGCCTAGAACATCAGTGGAATACTGTTTGGATTTTCTGATTTAAAAGGCATTGTAGTATATTTAGGTAGAACTGGATACTCTCAAGATAGAGATGAGTAACTGTTCACTAGCTCTAATTTATTACTAGTTTTTGTAATAAATCATATAGAAGGATGTTTGAATACTTTCATTTTTACTCCTTTATTCTAGAAAGAGGATCGTAAAAAAGGATTAGTTTAGAATTTTGCTTAGTTGAATTCATATTTTCACTTTAGTTTTCCTAGAAACATATCTATTCTGGTTCTAGGTTGGGATTCACGTGAATCAGTTAGTTCCAGCTAATCCAAACCCTTCCGCATGTCCCAGTCGCCCATCAGTTCAGTCAAGCCACTTTCCTGGTGGGTCCCACTCTGTCTGTGATCTCTTCCAAGTTCAGAAAGCTAAGAAATCCACAGAAGAGGAGCACAAGGAAGGTTGGTGGTTGTCAGTGTACTTCCTATGTTGGTGCTATGTCCTTTGGCACGCAATTTATTTTAAAATTGATATGGCGTTATGTGATTTTTTTTTACGAAACAGATTTACATAATTATGATAAATCAATAATAAAGTTTTTATTTGCAATGGACAGAGGCAAGTCAGGGATTAAACTTTTTTCCCCCTAGATGATCTGAAGAGGCTATTTTATGTATTTTCTGTCCTATAGTACTTCTGGCTGCTGTGGATCTGGAAATACCATCTGCCTCTAGAACTTGCACTTTCTTGCCATCTTTTCCTACACATCTGCCAGCTGGTATCAGTGCTGATGCTAGCAAAGCTGAGTCTTCAAGGAAATGGAATGGTCTACATTCTCCTGTCAATGTGCAGTCGAGACTTAACCTGAGCATAGAGGTCCCGTCACCTTCCCAGGTATATTTTTATAGTCCTAACTATAAGTGCAAAAGTGGTTTCCAAATGAAAATGACATTTTTGTAATTTGGTTGTATTTCATCAGTATAACCAAGAAAGAGAAAGGACTGTTAGGGTGGATCATGGTGTTGAATTCTAAATGAGCAATAGTTGGGTTAGATGAAAGAGTGTTTTTGCAAATATTTGCAACTCTTGTAAATTGTAAAGCATGGCCAAAGGCAGTCCTCCTATGAACTGCCACTGTCTAACAATGGTGATCATGTGGACTTACTCTATTCAGCAAAGCAGCTTTGGTCCTCAGTTGTGAAGGGTTTTGCAGCATTTGCAAACTGTTCTCTGTAAAGTATGATTTTCGTAAGCTTTTAATTCCATTTGTGTGCACTGCATTGGCCCCCTTTGCTCCTTGGAAATAGGTAGTACTTTAAGCTTTGTTGGGAAAGTTTATTCATCCCTGTGGAAGGAGGCTGAAAGAGATGTAAACACCAGCCATAGGATTAGGGAAAGGGAATTGTTATACTTACACTGGATCCCAATTGCTGGTGACAGATACCCTAAAACAGCTGCTCCTGGAAAGATAAGATTGGACTGCCTAGTTTTTGGGACTGCATGTTTCCAAAGGGCTGGATATGCATGGACAGGTAGAGGGGGAGGCCCTGGCCAAAGGAGCAAGGGATTCTGGCTTGCAGTTTGGAGAAAAGTTAGCTTCTAGAAACTTTCTTCCAACTTACTGCTCTCGGACTAGGAAAATTATTTGTATTTTGGGGCAGTCTCACAGCTGTAAGGTAGACTTCTAAGACTGTCCCAGAATTTTAACATGTCTTCGGCATTGGCTCCTGCGCAGGGTTAGAGTCTAGATTTGAGCTTGACCAAGGCTTTCTTTCTACCTGTCTGTCGGCTCCTATTGCAGGAACATTCTGTGAGTATATTTGGACTTACCTAGGATGTGGTACTGGCTGGTAGTGTACACGTCATCTCCAGAGTCCACACATTACTTCAGGCTTCAATGGCGAAAGGCCAAAACATTCCAAAAATGTGCAGATTGGGGTTGGGGCTGTGTGGCTTTCCTAGACAAGTAGTGTGTACCTTATGTTCAATTTGAAATTAAAGTGGTACATTAACTCCTCAAACACATCATCTCTGAGCATGCTCTAACTTCAAAGTCGTATGTTTGGTGTTTTATAGCTGGATCAGTCTGTTTTAGAAGCACTTCCACCCGATCTGCGGGAACAAGTAGAGCAAGTCTGTGCCATTCAGCAGGGAGAGTCACATGGTGACAGAAAGAAAGAACCAGTAAATGGCTCTAATACAGGAATTTTGCCACAACCAGTTGGGACAGTTTTGCTGCAAATACCAGAACTCCAAGAATCTAACAGTGACACAGGAATAAACGTAATAGCCCTTCCAGCATTTTCACAGGTATATTCTCACCCATCCTACTCCATTTCAGATCCTGTCTCACTTCCCTTTCTCCTCTGCACCCTCAGTAGCTTATACCATGGCCATTGGGGAGGGTTGGCTCTGCTCCTGCATCTGCGGGACACAGACTGACAGAGCAACCTTCTCCTCAAGCAGCTGAGTTTGGCAACAGTGGGAAAGAAGAGGGAGGGCATGGCATGGGGGTGCTTAAAGCTTCTCCCCAGAAGTGAGCTAGTAACGCATTCTTCATTGGCCAGAACAGACCACTCCTCATGTGAATATAAAATAGTGGAAGTGAACAGCACGACCTGAGTTCCTGTTTTATTGCTTTGCTTTCCATTTCCTAAAGCATCTTGCCCTGCCCTGGTTATTCTGCTACAGTGGTGGTTTTGTTTAAAGTCAGTTAATACTCTAAATTTAATTCGTTATTCTCACCATAAACATTTTGAAGTTTAATGAGCTTTGATGTTGAGGACCTGGTAAGAATGCGTACAGATCAGAAAAGTAAGACTTGAAAACAAAATCTGTTTTGTGAAAAGTACAAACCAGCACCATCTAGAATTAACTCAGGTTTGACTTTGACCTTCTCTTTTCCACTAGGTGGACCCTGAGGTGTTTGCTGCCCTTCCTGCTGAGCTTCAAAAGGAGCTAAAAGCAGCATATGATCAAAGACAAAGGCAGGCAGAGAACAGCACTAACCAGCAGTCAGCCAGTGCATCTGGTAAGCCTTGAAGTGACATGTAACAAAAATGAAGATAAAAGTGATGAAATCCGTGTTGTATATAATTGTAGTCTATAATGGCCAAAGTCCAAGCTGTTACTCACGTTTAAGAGCTCTTCTCACTGAGGGAATAATTCTAAAGTGAACTAGTATACAATATGGGTAAGTGGCATCATAGTCCGAGTTGGGTTTGTATCTGTACTTTCTAGACTTAAGCACACCATTCTTTACTTTTTAAAAAGTCTGAATAAGATATTACCATAAATTGAATTTTAAAGTCAACTGATTAAAGGAAATATAACATTACCAGAATTTTTTGAATATTTGTCAAGCCAGTTGTCCTTTGAGACTGATAAATCAAAGGATGCAAGTTCAAAACAAAATCTGAAAGTTCCAGGACATACATCACAATACCATACCCACATTTACTATAAAAATAACATTTCTTGAGTTTACAGTTTAGCTGGCACTATGCTACGTACTTCACTTGTTGAGTTTTCATTTAATCCCTTCTGACTACCATGTTATAGATAAGCAACATGGCAAAGGTCAGATTAGTTAAGTGGCAGAGCAGAGACAGAATTGTAGGGCCTGCACTTTCAGTCCTGGCCACTCACTGCCTCCTACTCTCCGCAGGAGTGTTGGGGTGAGGGGCTGTTGTATTTTGGAGGAGGAAAGAGAACCCACAGTACTACCCAGACTCATTTTGTTGAGCACCTTATGTCCTTATTTTTTTTAGTGCCAAAGAATTCTTTACTTCAGCTAAAGCCAGCAGCAGTGAAAGACAAGAAGAGAAACAAGAAAAAAAACCCCATCAATACCTCCAAAAAGATACAGAGTCCTTTGAAAAACAAGCTGCTTAACAGTCCTGCAAAAACTCTGCCAGGGCCCTGTGGGAGTCCCCAGAAGTTAATTGATGGGTTTCTAAAACATGAAGGACCTGTTCCGGAGAAACCCCTGGTATCTTTTTTATATACTTTAAAATTCTGACCTTTATCAGATTTTAAAGTACTTGATATTGTGTAAATATAGCACTTTTATCCTTTGTTTTCTTAACAGGAAGAACTCTCTGCTTCTACTTCAGGTGTGCCAGGCCCTTCTGGTTTGCAGCCTGACTTGGCTGGCTCTGTTAGACACCCGGCACCCAATCTGGCTGGAGCAGTTGAATTCAGTGATGTGAAGACCTTGCTCAAAGAATGGATAACTACTATTTCAGGTTGGCTTAGCCTGTGTTAGATGGCCCAAGACCGAGAGGTAGTGGTCCTATGGTTTTAAAAACATGAACAGACTAAGCTATGCAGATTTAACCCATTTCTCTAATCTAGTAAGCTCAAACCAGCTACCATCAAACCTTTAAAATTCTGGGGCTTCCTTTGAAAAGTTCCTTATTGTTGGCTATAAGTCAGTGGTACAGTTGTAGAAATGCAGTTTTCCTTTATCCCTGCAGATCTCTGCCTTTCTCCTTCAGAAAGATACCTTGGTCCTCATTTGAGGTTTTTTCCCCCCTCCCTAGATCCAATGGAAGAAGACATTCTGCAAGTTGTGAAATACTGTACTGATCTAATAGAGGAAAAAGATTTGGAAAAACTAGATCTAGTTATAAAATACATGAAAAGGTAATCTGTTCACTTTTGTTGATGGTGAAAAAATAGCATGTCACAATGGCTAATAGAGGGTGTACTGAGAAGTTTAAACTTTCTGGCAGACTGCACTCTAAATTAGGGTTAATGAAAAAGTGATGCCCTTTATTATATTTTGAATCCCAGAGAAAGAAATGCCATGCTGACTGGATAGTAAGGCCGGGCTGAATGAGATTGTTGCCCTCAAGGTTTGTGTAACATGTGATTAGAGCCACAGGAAATCTTTTGTGTTTTAAGGTTTTGGTTTTTTTTTTTTTTTTCGGAGATCAATCTTTATATATGAAAAAGAATTAGTCTAAGGGATCTTTCCTAATGTTACTTCTTTTCCCACCTTTCAGGTTGATGCAGCAGTCGGTGGAATCAGTTTGGAATATGGCATTTGACTTTATTCTTGACAATGTTCAGGTGGTTTTACAACAAACTTATGGAAGCACATTAAAAGTTACATAAATATTCCCAGGGAGCCTGGTGCTCTCTGCTGGCTGTGCCATAAGTGCTTGTGAGGTATTTGCAAAGTGCATGATAGTAATGCTCTGAGTTTTTATAATTTTAAATTTCTTTTAAAGCAAGTGTTTTGTACATTTCTTTTCAAAAAGTGCCAAATTTGTCAGTACTGCATGTAAATAATTGTGTTAATTCTTTTACTGTAGCATAGACTCTATTTACAAAATGTTTGTTTATAAAGTTTTATGGATTTTTACAGTGAAGTGTTTACAGTTGTTTAATAAAGAACTGTATGTATATTTTGTACAGGCTCCTTTTGTGAATCCTTAAAAACTCTAGGAAGCAGCTACTGTTCATTATACTAAAAGGCTGAATAACCTCCAGGCTAGACTGTTCACTGGCTCTGTGCTAAACTTTGAAATTCCTGAGGTCCCAGGTGGGGATTCTGCTTGTTCTAAGAAAGAATAAAGCTTCTACACCATCTAATCATTCTTATCTCCAAGCATGAACACAAGAGCACGTTAAGAAAAATCTTTACTTCCATGTGGAGAAATTTACATATTTTAAATTAGAACACTCCCACACCCACTTGAAGATTAAGTTTTTCCTGGGAACACTATGTCCCACAGATAATTGAGAGATGGTATCGTCTGCCTCTACTGGCCCTTGAGAAACTTTGATAAGAAGAATGGTACAGATTTTCAAACATATAAAATATTTTGTTATATGTTATGACATAACACTTTAAAAATAAAAATGTAGTTTATAATTTTCTATGTTAGTGAATACTTGGAACTTTTTTTCTCACACACTCCACATTGACTTCAACACTGCTATACACAGGCAGTATGATCTAATATCTAGCAGGTTTCTTAAGCGGGGGAAAGGAGCTCAGTTGGACCCAGCTCCCTACTTTTCTTTGTGAAAACAAACCGTAAAACTAGCTACAATTAGATTACTACTACAAATAAATCATTATGGTGTCTCTGCAACAATTTAGAAAGAAGCAGTAAGCCAAAGTACCAGAAAATGTATGCATGATAGACTTTTCTATGACAAAATAGACCAAGATTAACGTATAAAAATCCCTACTGTTACCGTATGCTGGTATACATGGTAGTGTGATAGCTGGGTAAGGTAACACCTGTCCTGAGGAGGACTCATGGGAGAGAAGCTACACTAACATGGAAGCCTAACAGAGCTTACGGGTTTTCTTTATTGGTAGTTTGGAACTGTGATGATTACAACGGACTCTCACAACTACACAAGCAGTAAAAAGCAGCCAGCTGTGCTTTACACCATGGTTTCACACAAAGCAGATAAAGAAATACCAGAATGCCTAATTTTCTATTTTAAAAAATTCCTAAGGGGCATATGGTAGAAGAGTGCTGAAAAAATCACTGTGGGAAGAATATGCATAAATAAAGTAGTATTTCTTAACATCAAAATCCCAAGAATCACAAAATCTGCAGAAGCTTGGTTAATCAAATACTGCAGTACTGATTTAATCAGTATAAAATCGAAAGAGCTTTAGATCTGTAATAAAAATCCAAATTTGGGGAAGGGCAAACTTTAAAACAGCAGCCAAGTGGGACGGGTGGAGGGGGTGAGTGAACAGGCACATTGGAACTGTGGGACATGTAATTGACCACTGTCAAACCAGTGTAAGTTTCTTGGTTTCTCATGGAAAACATTTTATACACCTATTTTTTTCCTTCCATACTTAAGTCCATCAGTGTCCAGATACGTCTGTTCCATTTTTTGTCTTGTTTTTTGTTGGGATATTACAACATAGTATTGTATTTATTCCAATTCCTGCTCCATGTGGAAAAATTAGATGATTTCAAATACTTTCTTCAGCTCCACAATAAGCTGCCAGTCACTCTTTTGCATTTCATCTCTGAACCAGTCTTTTAGTGCATCGATGGACTGCCGGCTGATCTGCAATGCCCGAGGCACAAATGGTAAACAGAAGGGAATAAATGCCAAAGAAAGCTCCCGCCTGCCCAACACCCCTCATTACAAAGCAAGTATAAAGCAAGTTTATGGAAAAATAACAAAAGCAGGGCCTGCCTGCCTGAGGGAACGGAATCCCCAAACCACATCTGCTAATAAGCACGTCAGGCACAGGGACTCCTGGCCTTCTCTGTTAGTGATGTTCTACTTGGGGCACCTTCCTCGACAAAGCCCCACGACAGATCAAGCCCCAAGTCCCATCAGATTCTACAAGTTCAACTTTAAGCGCCAGAGCTACTGAGTACAGATAACCAAAGAAGGGTGACTCCCTGTTTCTTAAAATGTACCGATTCTGCTGAAATACTTACCTTACTGACAAGAATGTCTGTAGCTTCAAAATGCCTTCCAAACATCTTGGGTGATTCACCAGGGATAGGTTCTATTTTGACACAAACTTCTTGTCCTTTTTTTGCAACATCCACTTGTTTATGGTTTATTTCAATACTTGTTACTATACCGATGTCAACAAACTGTAAAATAAGAACAAAGTACAATGGATGCAGAGGAATTCATGCCCGTCACAGGTGCCATGCGTGTCTGGATAGGTTATATAAGAACTAGAGCAAAAAAGCCCATTTTAAAAGCTTTGGCAGTTACGATCCTGCGTTTATCACTTAACATCTCACAGGGTAGCCTTCTCACTGGTAAACCAGGGCTGGCACCACCACATGCCCTATGCCCTTCACGAGACGGGTGGAAGAATGAAAGGAGATGAAGTGCTTTGCGAAACTTTAAAAATGCCCTGTTGACCCAATGTTGATTTCTATTTCTGCTCTACCCTTTCACACAGCAGGTGCCATGACAGGAGGGGTCAGCAGACACAAAGGCTGAGTCACGAATGAGCGTGAAGCAGTCAGTGGGGATGAAGTCAGAGAGAGCCAGGGACACATGCAGTGTAAGGATGACAGGTTGTGAGCACATGAGTGACATGATCTGACTTTGATGTAGAAAGCCCCCCAGCTGCCTTGTAGAGAAAGAGATACAGGAGAGTAAGAGTGAAACCAGGGAGAGTTTTGTTTGGTTTAGAAGGCTAAAACCACACAGAAAATAATTACTGTGAATAAATATCCCAGCTTGATCCACTAAAATAGTTTAGGAAGCAATGACAGTTTCTAAGTGCCGTCTCCCATTAAAGGAACCACGTCTGGGGCAAGGAAAGCACTAGATGAGCCTAGTGCATCTCACTGCACCAGAAAAGAAAAAAGTGCTCAGAGTGCTATGTGGCAAAGATACAAGACCAAGCTTGAACAGGCTCCCACTGACCAAACTGGATTAATTGGAGTATCAAAATAATGATAATACATTGTAACACATTAAAAAACAAACACACTGAGTCTACAGGATACTTAATAAAATAAAAAGATCAATGGGAATAAAGGTCTTTATAGAAATGGGGAATAGGGAGTTCATAATTTTGTAACCATTTATGTAATAGTTGATTTAGGCAAGGATTGTTGGTGGGTACTAAGCCATTGGGATAAAGGCTGTTGAGAAACAAGATTTCTAGGAACTACTAGTACTGCATAAATTATTTAGTAATCACAAAGGGGGAAATAGTTGTCTTTCTAATGGCGACAGGAGCTAGCACATTCCCCAGGGAATGACAGCGTCACCAGCAGCGAGACTGCCCATGCGATGCAAGAGGCGCACAGAGCACCTGTGCAGGTCCTGTTCCAGTAACTCTAACCGCTGCTTTCTTACAAATCCAAATGGAAGAATAATTTGCAAAACAACTAGGCTGGACTCTTCGAAAACGACAGGGAATTTTTTTGACTGAGGCTCAAACACAAAACAGCTCCAGTGCAATGCGGCTTGAGGGATGGGCCAGATCAGTGGGTGGAGTTACCAAAGACGTCTCTGGGGCAAGTGGTGAAATGTGGATGAGGACTACAAATTACACGTTGTAACTGAAATAACATTATTAATTTTCTTAAGTAAGCTGATCTAGAGGAAAGGTATATGGTTGTTCATTATACTATTTCTTAAACTTTTCCCTAAGCTTAAAACTTTTCAAAAGAAAAAAGAAAATAGCACCTGATCTCAGTGCTTCAGTTAATGAAGGTCATAAGGTGCTCGGAATTACTGCCAGGAGTCACACTAAGGAACACTGATAACTATCAATCCTGAGGCACAAATTACAGGTGACAAGCTCTGCCTGCTGTAAAATTTTGTTTCCACCATTCTGTTTTTCTACTGAGGTTAAGAACACTTGAAAATTTAAAAAGGTAGAGACCACGGTAAATGTACAACACAGCACTGTAAACTACAGGCACAAAGTTGTGTTGCTACCACTCTTGGACCTCCCCCACCCACTAACTGCTCTAAGAAATGACCAAAATATGACCAAGTTGTTTTTGAAGTACAACAGGAACTTACATTTTTGCTCGGGACGCACATGGGTGTCCCCTGTTTGACCTGACCTGCTTCCACAGTCACCCCCATCACTATTGGATCTCGAGAATTGAAAATGTACTGAGGGAGGATTTTCATCTTGCAGGGAAATACTGCTATGTGCCTGAAATGAAGAAAGAAAACAGGAATTTCTAAACTTACAAAAAATCATTTAAACATTAAAAAAAAAAAAGTGCAGCTAAACGTGAGGCTTCTTCCATTAGATGAAAGCAGCTTTCCTCAGAAACTGCAGGAGAGGGGCAAGGCAGGGCACTGCAACCCAGGGCGGCCCCGCTCCTGTGGCACTGCCCTCATGTTCTCCTCCTAGTGCTTCCCAAGTCTTCACGGTCTTTTCTCTTAAAGCCCAGCCCGAAAAGAAGCTGAATCACAGGAACCATTTTGTGCTCAAATTAAAATGCTGCATCTGGCCCCTGAAGACATCAGACACTGCAGCCACACCCCGTGGCAGCAGCCGCTAGAGGTCTTCACCTGGCACGTGTAGTCTGTCTGAGGGACCATCTAGGCATCGAACCACTTACAGTGCTTTTAATAGTTTCTAGCACTCTTCCTAATCAAATGTAATTCTTCTCACTTCAGGTTTTCTGACCTAAAGTGAACATACCCTAGTCTAAATCCTAATATTTATCAGTCAGCTGTAGTTTAAACATGTATCCCCCAAACTGAAGCCATCACTCCCTGTGGTCACTGGTCTGAACCACCAAACCTCCTGCCTGAACAATGGCAGCCCCCTGTCGGGCTCCCATCACTGACTCCCTAATACAACCCATGATCGTGTTAACAGTTAACGGGTCTGATTGTGACCACACAACCTTGGCAATGGCTTCTCGCACAACTCAAAGGAAAAGCTCAGTCTTCCCGTGGGCTACAGGATCGTACACCATACAAGTCCTGCCAACTTCTCTGACCTCATCTACTACCATCCCGCTGGTTTACTCTGCCTCAGTCAGTCAGGGTGGCCGCCTCCACCTTTCAGCCAATCCTGCCTCACAGTGCTGTTCTGCCTGGACGCTCCCCACATAACTGTGTGGCTCCTTCAGATGGCTACTCCAATCACAGACCTGCAGAGATGGATGCCTTCCCCAACCACAGTAGCATTCACAGCCCCTCCTCCTCACCTAGGCTCTTCCCTGCTTTATTTTGCTGTTTGCACTTAGCCTCACTCCTCACACAGGTGTCAGCTGTTTCTCAGTGATGGTGAGCCCCTGAACTCCGAGAGGGGAGCCTGGCCCAATTCCCTGCTGACCACTCTAGCGCCTGCAGTACTATGGGCACGTGGAAGGTTCACTAGAGGAATGGACTTACTTCCACGGAATCCCTTCCTTCTTTCCTAATTTTCAACACTATAATTTTGTTACTTCCAATTCAGGCAATGACAGATAAGCAACTCCAGCAAGATAAAGTACCCCAAATTTAGCAACTACTAATTCATTAAAGAAACCCAAGTCTGCCAAATTGAAAATTAATAAACTGAAAGGCCACAGAGGACTTGTTCGCATACTCTACGATGTCCCAGCATGTTGGGTTTCCAGTTTATAACACAGCACTTCAGGAGGTAGGTTCTTCCAGATGAATAAACGCTATACTTCTGTTGTCTACACCTCTTTCCGGGATTCAGTAATTCTCACTTCATTAACAAAGACCCAAAGTAAATAAAAACAGGAACTTACTTAAATTCTTCTTGTTTCTGTTTCTTATAGTCTTGTCTATATTTTGTGAAGGCATCAAATAAATGATAAATAATTTCTGCACTAAAAATTCTAACTCCTAAACTATCAGCCATCTCTTGTGCGTCTCGCTCGATTCTCACATCAAAGGCCAAAATTACTGCATACCTGAAAGGTTAAGCCACATCAAAGATTATTCAATGAAAACAGTACATCAAAGATGACAGTTTAAGAAGACAGGTAAATAACGTGAAAGCCTTGATAGCAGAAGAGGAATTACTTACTGAGGATCATGTTCCAACATCACTGAAGCCTTCATAACATCTTTTTTATGGACTGGGCCAATGTTAATTCCTGCATACTATACAAAAGGGAGTTTCCAGGTTTATCTGCATCTATCAGGTAACAGTAACAGCACCATAAACCACAACCACCACTGACTTTTGTAGAGCTAGGTACAATTACTTACAGGCACCTCTGATGTTTTCAGAAATTCAAGTAGAGCTTCCAAAGACCCCAGTGTAGATGCCTGGACATAGACTCCTTTTTCTTCTAATTTGATAGCATTTAGTGTCTGCTTTAACTCATGGATTAATTCATCCTTGAAAAGAAATCATATTTGACAAAGTTATCAACACACCTCTATACTTAGCAGCCTAGAACTAAACTGTTTCTCTCTTTGGTTAAGAACTTCTGAAAATAAGAAACTAAAGCTTGGAGACAGCAAAGCATAAAAGAACCTGTGTGGGAGTGGAGGAGATTTGGAGGTTAGGCCCTAGCTATATCCCCCTTCACCTCTGTCTTAGGTTTTCTAAACTTTGAAATATGTTTAACTTCTGCTCCACAGAATAATCTTTCAAAAGTTAAAAGTACCACATAAACATAATGTGTTACGGTAGCACAAAAGCTCTCCTTGGCTCCTTTAACTAAGAAATGCCATTATTTCATTATCTCAGCAGCTCTTTCCTCCATCGCCACTCCTCTGGAGAGGGAGTAGAGATTTTGACCAGAAATGAGTAAAACAATCATGTCAATGCCACTGAGATAGCCGATTCCCTGATGGCATGACTTTGGTGCTGCCTAAGAATAAAGGTGGCCCAGCACACAAGAGCCATGTTCTGGGAAATATTGTATTTTCTCTTTGGCAAGTGAACAAATAAATTATGGCTCAAAGTCTGTGTCTGTGAAACTACACTGGACTTGGGCCAGCTGCACCTACAAATGGGCAAACAGGCTTTAAAATGATTCCTAGTACCGAGTAAGATTTTCTTTAGTTCTGTATAGATACCCTAACATATTTTAAATATGTTAGGGTATCTAAAATAAGAGTGAACAATTTCTAGCTTTGACTCATTTTTATCTGAATAAAATGCACATTTTAGAATTCTTGAGTACATAAATATTTACACCAGTTCCTATGATTGTGAAAACAGAATTTAAAAGCATCAAGTTTATGAAGAGGCCAACAGCCAACACATTTCACAAAGACAAAGGTGCCTATTTTCGTCCCCATTCCTAGCATGTACACTGTTGACACGCCAATATTAAAATAGCTTTGGAGAAAAAAAATTTTAAATGAACTTAAACCTTAAGAACAGGGATTTCATCTTCTTTATAAGCCACCAAGAGAGGTAAACCAGCCAATGTTTTCTCCAGGTCTTTTCCAAGAATCTTTACCCCCTGAGCTGCTTCTACTTCTTTATGCTTTTCATACTGGTTCTACAGAGATAAGAACATTTGTTAAAAGTACCACATAAACATAATGTGTTATGGTAGCACAAAAGCTCTCCTTGGCTCCTTTAACTAAGAAATGCCATTATTTCATTATTGAAAAGTAGTTAGCAGTAGAAGATGACATAAGAGACAATACTTTCATGACCCTAGGTTAGGGAAAGATTTCTTAAACTAGCCTCAAAAAGCAATAACCACAAAAGAGTGATAAGTCCAACATTAAGTATTTCCATTTCTCAAAATACCACAGAAAAGGTAAAAAGACAAGTCACAGAGTAGAAGACACTGCAGCACACACATACAATAGACTAGTATCCTGAATATATAAAATAACTCCCATAAATCTATAAGAAAGACAATGCAAGAAAAAAATGTGATTTCACAAAGGAGTAAATAAATGGCTAATAAACATAAAATTATGACCAGCCGTATTAACAATTAGGCAAATGCAAACTGAAACAGCAATGAGCTACACACTCACCAGATTGCAAAAATTTTAAAATAATGACATCAAAGAGCTGGTGAAGATGTAAAACAATGAAAACTAAGACACCGCAGTTGACAGACTAACTGGTCACACGCATTGTGGACAGCAGCGGCCTTATCTAGGAAAACTGGAATGAACGATGCCTCCGTGATGACTCAGCAGCTTAGTCCCAGCTATCACACCCCAGGGAAATAACCGCACTGACAGGTGTACAAGAATGTCCACAGCAGCAGCACCATCAGTAATAGCAAAAATCAAAAACTGGAGATAGCTTCCGTTTTCCATCAACAGGAGAATAGATAAATTGTGACAGTGTCACACAATGGAATATAAATCTTAAAATTATTTGTTGACTAAAAGAAGCCAGATATAAAAAGTACACACCAAAAATAACTCCATTTCTATAAAGGCCACAGATATTTTTTAGGGATGCACTTTCAGATATGAAAACTATAAAGAAAAGGATGTTAGTTACTATCATAAAAATGCAACCGTGGTTAACTCTTAGGGAGGAGGAGGGAGCTAACATCAGGAAGAAAGCAGGGTGCCGGTGATGTTCTGATTCTCCATCTGGTTGTTTCCTAAAAATCTGCTAAACTTTTCTTCTATTATTTTGTGCACTTTTCAGTATAAATGTCTTCTTTCAAAATTTAAAATGCTAATAAAAAACTACAGTTGACCCTTGAACAACACAGGTTTGAACTGCATGGGTCCACTTACACTCGGATTTTCTTCTGCTACTGCCACCCGGAAACAGCAAGACCAACCCCTCCTTTTCCTCTTCAGCCCACTCATCATGAAGATGACAGGGATAAAGACCTTTATGATGATCCATTTCCACTTAATGAATAGTAAATATACTTTCTCTTCCTTATGATTTTATTTCTTTTCTCTAGCTTACTTTATTATAAGAATATAGCATGTAGCACATACAACATAACAAATATGTGATAATAGACAATTTATGTTATTGGCAAGGCTTCTGGTCAGCAGTAGGCTATTAGTAGGGCTTTGGGGCGAGTCAGAAGTTATACATGGATTTTTGACTGCTCAGGGGGTCAGTGCCCTTAAAGTCCTATGTTAAGGGGTCGGCTGTAGTTAGCAGTGTTACCAAAAAAATGTGGTTTAATTTTTAGGAAAGGCCTAGTCTAGGTAAAAACAGGAACTTTCACACATCTCCACTCTAACAGATGGGCCCTCCTGTATGACATCTAAAATAAAATGGGGTGAGAGATGTGTGTGCTTCGTATTAAGTCAAATAGCTTTGAGAGTGAGAAAACAACCTTCTAAGCAGAACTTCTGAGCACTGCACAAGTCCCCACGTGCCAATGCTTACCACCTCGACTTACCTTCACTCGTAATTCCTTCATAGGAGGAGGTAAGAGAAGGCCTCGAATCTGAGTTACAATGGGCCCTTCTACTCCAGGAACAATGATTGTATCTCCTTCCTTCAGACGCCCATTGATCAATATGACATCTATAGTTGTGCCCATCCCTGGGAGAGCTTTAACCTAACAGATAGATATTATTGAAAACAGAAATATATACAATGCACTATGTTCATTAGGTCTAAAACATCCCCCAGCTAAGCAACCTATTAACAAAAAGGCAATAAACTAAAAAGCTGATCATTACCTCCATCACCTGTGCTCTCAGCTCTTCACAGTGTGCAAGTCTCTTGCTCAGCATGGTCTGAGTTAACTCAACAAGAAGGTAGATCAGACTTCCCATGCCATCACCAGTATGTGCAGAGGTAGGTACCAAGGACACAAAAGTGCGGGGATCTTTATTCTCATAAAACAAAGCAGCATTCAAACCCTAGAAACAAAAATTGTTCCAAAACACCAGGTTGTGAAAGGATATATCTGGAATAGGCATGACTAAGTAGAATAGAAGCTAGATGAGCAAATGGCTAATGATTCTGAAACTCCTCAGAAACACTCTAAAAATGGTTATGTATATCTTGTAGGTATTATATTATAGAAAAGTAGTTTCTAAGTCAGTTTGGTTTTCTAAATTAAAACAGATTGAAGAGATCTCTGAAATATTAGCTTTCTGATATTAAAAAGGAAAACAGATAAAATAAAAACACTAATTGCCATCAAAGGAGAAAAAAAACCTATTAATGAAAATGCTGACTTCATTATAAAGATAATGTAATAAAAAAAAAATGTTCTAGGAGACAGGCGTTATCAAGAAGGAAAAGCTTTCTTACCTGCTGTGCAAATTCCACAATAATAGCCTTTGCTCGCTCCTCAAATTCATCTTTTGTATTCTTTTTCTGCTTCTTTAAAGTAGCAGCTACATCAGAGTCAGGACTCTTTTTCCAATCATATAATCTGTCAATCTGAAAAAGTTTTTTCATAACAAATATCTCTAAAAAATTCAGAATATTCAAGAATTTAAGATTAATAGCTCCAGAAAATTCCTAACACATATCATATAATAAGGAAGAGTATGAATTACTCACATATTTTATTGTACCAAAAGCCCCGTATAGACTGCTTAACTGCCTCCCCGCTTAAATTAGAACTGCTGAGGTACAATGTTGTCCTTGTTAGCCTCCAAGTTCCTAAGTGGCTACCCTTCGTTTGCAAAAGACAAGATCCTAGAATTATCCTATGACCACGAACGTATGTTGTTGGAATTCTAAAACAGTTTTGTAAAATAGTAGACAGGAACAAGGATTAATTCTGGCAAGTACCATCACCAGAAAATTATATGCAAAAAAATTTTAAAATTAAACATTTACACCTGTATGTTTGAATGGTGGCATACACCTGTAGTCCCAGCTACTCGGGAGGCTGAGGCAAGAGAAATACTTGAGCCCACGAGTTTGAAGGTGCACTGAGCTATGATTGCGCCACAGCGCACACACTCTCCACTCCCCCGCCGGGCGACAGAGTGAGACCTTATATCAAAAGAAAAACAAGAAAAACAAACAAACAACTCCAAAAACCTAAAAACAGACGACCAATCTTAACATAAAAGCTAACCTTATTAAACATCTAGAAACACTGGAAAAGTTTTTAACAAACTTGGGGTAGGAAAAGATTACTTATACAGACCACAAGAAACACGAGTCATAAAAAAACTGAATTTCACTGAAGTTGGAAATTTGTTCTCTTAAAAATATATGATTAAGAAAATGAAAAACCAAGTCCTAGACTATAAGAATATATCTGCAATACATATATCTGATAGAAGAATTATATCAACATATAAAGAACTCTTAAAATAATATGACAACTAGCAATCTAATAAATAGCAAAGGATTCTGAACATACTCTTCAAAGAAATAGAGATACTGTCATCTCCATAAGCACAAGTGCATGAAAAGATGTTCAAATCCACTAGTCATGGTAGAAATGCAAATTAAACTATAATAATTTAGTACTAAACACTTATTAGAATGCTAAAGGTAGGTCAAAAGTATTAGCAAAAATCTGCAGAAACTGGAACTCTCAACAGGTAAATATAAATAAAGTGTGGCATTATCCAGATAATGAAATATTACTCAGCAATAAAAATGAAAACTTATCATACATGGAACATGAATAAAGCTATAATAATGTGAATTTTAAAAAAAATGCCAAACTCAAAAGATTACATATTGTATGATTCCATACAGGGGCGGGGAACCTGTGGCCTTGGGGCCACATGTGGCCTTCTGGATCCTTGAGGAATGTGGCCCAAAGTATTTGTTCTGTGAAGTTTTGTTTCAGTAAAGGGGCCGCAATTGGGGATCTGGAGGGCCACATGTGGCCTTGAGGCTGCAGGTTTCCCATCCCTGAATGGTAGTGGTTATGTGTGTGTATAAAGCTGTCAAAACACATTAACATGTGCACTCAGAATGGAGTGCATTTTCTTACACAGGCACCTGGGAGATATTGCAGGTTCAGTTCCAGACCACCGCATAAATTGAATATCGCAATAAAGTCATACAAACTTTTTAGTTTCTCAGTGCACATATGTTCACACTATACTGTAGTCTATTAAGTGTGAAATACCATTATGTCTAAAAAAATAAAATGGGTATCTTAATTAAAAAAGACTTTATTGCTGACTCAGTACTGTGGCTCACATCTGTAATCCTAGCAACTCAAGAGACTGAGGTAGGAGGATCCCTTGAGCCCAGGGGTTTGAAACCAGCTTGGGCACCACAGTGAGTTCCCTGGTCTCCACGTTGCCCAAGCTGGTCACGAACGCCTCGCCTCAAACAATACTCCTGCCTCGGCCTCCTAAATTATAGGTGTGAGTCACCATGAACAGCCCCAAGAGAACTCCTTTCAAAACTGGAGTCAATCCTCTCAAAACCTGCCACTGCTTTATCAAATAAATTTATGTACTATTCTAAATTCTTTCTCATCATTTCAACAATGTTCAGTGTCTTCACCAGAAGTAGATTCCACCTCAAGAAACCACTTTCTTTGCTCATTCATAAGAAGCAACTCATCTATCAAAGTTTTATCTTAAGATTGCAGCAATTCAGTCCCACCTTTAGGCTCCACACTTCTCATCCTAGTTCTCTTGCTGTTTCTACCACATCTGCATTGACTTTCTCCACTGAAGGCTTAAACCTGTCAAAGTCATCCATGGTGGCTGGAATCAACTTCTTCCAAATTCCTGTTAATGTTGATATTTGGACCTCCTCATGAATCATAAATATTTTTAATGGCAACTAAAATGGTGAATGCTTTTGAGAAGGTTTTCAATTTATTTTTCCCAGATCCATCAGAGGAATCAATATCCATGGCAGCTACAGCCTTACAAAATGCATTTTTTTGTTGTTTTCTTAAATTTTTATTTTAGATACAGGGTCTCACTCTATTGCACAGGCTGGAGGATAGTGGTGCAGACATACCTCTTTATACCCTTAAATTCCTAGGGTCAAGGGATTCTCCCACTTTAGCCTTCTGACTAGCTAAGACTACAGTCACACACCACCATGCCAGGCTAATTCATTTTTATTTTTTTTCAAAGACAGGGTCTCACTATGTTGACCAGGCTGGTCTCTCACTCCTTGCCTCAAGCAATCCTCCCACCTAAGCCTCAAAGTAAAATACATTTCTTAAAGACGACAACTTCATTGAAAGTCAAAAAACTCCTTGATCCATGGGCTGCAGATTGGATGTTGTGTTAGCAGGTGTGAAAAACAACATTAATCTCCTTGTGCATCTCCATCAGAGCTCTTGGGCGATGAGGCGCAGTGTCAATGAGCAGTAATATTTCAAAAGGACTCTTTTTTTCTGAGCAGGTCTTACCAACAGGCTTAACATATTTAGTAAACCATGTTGCAAACAGATGTGCTGTCATCCAGGATTTGTTGTCCCATTTATAGAGCACAGGCAGCATAGATTTAGCATAATTCTTAAGGGCCCTAGGGATTTTTAGAATGGTATATAAGCACTGGCTTCAACTTAAAGTCATGAGCTGCATTAGCCCCTAGCAAGAGAGTCAGCCTGTCCTTTGAACCTTTGAATCCAGGTACTGACTTCTCCTCTCTAGCTATGAGTCTTAGATGCATCTTCTTTCAATAGAAGGCTATTTCTACATTGAAAATCTGTTGTTCAGTGCAGCCACCTTCATTAATGATCTTGGCTAGATCTTTTGGATAACTTGCTGCAGACTCTCCATCAGCACTTGCTGCTTCACCTTATACATTTATGTTATGGAGACAGCTTCTTTCCTTAAACCTCAGGAACCAACGTCTGCTAGCTCCAAACTCTTCTTCTGCAGCTTCCTCACCTCTCTCAGCCTTCAAAGAACTAAAGAGAGTCAGGGCCTTGCTCTGGATTAGGCTTTGGCTTAAGGAAATGTTGTGGCAGGTTTAATCTTCTATCCAGACTGCTAAAACTTTCTTCATAGCAAGCAATAAGGCTGTTTTACTTTCTTATCATTTGCATGTTCACTGGAGTCACTTTTAATTTACTTCAAGAACTTTTCCTTTGTATTCACAACTTGGCTCTTTGGCAGAAGCAGGCTTGTTTTCAGCCCAACTCAGTTTTTGACCTGCCTTCCCCACTAAGCTTAATCATATTAGCTTTTGATTTAAAGTGAGAGATCTGTGACTCTTCCTTTCACTTGAACACTTAGACGCCACTGTACTGTTGCTCTATGAATTAGTATTAAACGTGTTTTGGGGACAGGATTTGTCTTAAGAGTTTTACAGAGCTTTGCCCTGAAAGAATATGTGAATGTGAACATCCCAAAAGTGTGTTGCATTTCGAATGCTGTTACACTCAGAAGGGCATCTCTGAAAGGCAGTAGCGGCTGTATCCCACGAGGCATCGCGTTTCTCAGACCTAAAGAATTGGATTTGCTTTGTAAAGCACAAGTGAATCTGTTAAAAACTATAGGCTGAGAGCTGACAATGGAGTGCCCTCCGGAACAAACAGCTTCCCGGAAACAACAGCTTCCTGAATGGCTAAAAGCAAAGCTTTTGTTTAAACCACTCTAGACTACCTGTCTCCATTCACTATAACCTAATAAACATGGAGCTTACATATCTCTGTTTAACCCCTCTGTTTAAATAATAAACTTACCTTAGAATTTAGAAATTAACCTTTGAAAGACTTTGTAACCGTTTGCTCACATAAATAGAATTAGTTAAAGAATCTGTAGCAGCCTTCTGTAAAAGCCTGTTGAAAATCTGTTAACCTGAGAGGAACTACCTATTGTTATGTAAATCTGTTACCCCTGACAATTATTCACTATTTTCTATAAGTTACCATGTAAGACCTCATTCGTGGCTTTTGAGACCCACGGAGAGGTACGAGCCCCCTGAGCTCCCGCTTTGCCTATAATCTTTATAAACTTACAAAACCATATCTTTGT
The DNA here is from genome assembly GCA_963575035.1 of Avahi laniger. Classification (NCBI taxonomy): domain Eukaryota; kingdom Metazoa; phylum Chordata; class Mammalia; order Primates; family Indriidae; genus Avahi; species Avahi laniger. The sequence continues at coordinate 122,873 of CAUYSK010081578.1, forward strand.
CTCAGTGTATTCTTTTGTTTCTTCCATTTTCCATTTTTCTCTATTATTTTCTTATCCCTTGCAACTCTACCAAAGGGACCCAGTTTTTTGCAGGGAGCACTGGCCATGTTCCCCGCATTGTACAGTTATTAATTGACCTAATTTCAATACAGTTGTATCTCAGAGAGAGAACAGGGAGGCCGGAGGGAGAGAGATGAGGAAACAACTGGTCAGTAGAGCAGTCAGAACACACACATTTATTGATTAAATTGCTGCCTTATATGGGTATAGCTTGCAGTGTCCCAAACTAACTATAATACTAACAACGATCACTGATCACAATAACAGATATAGTAACAATGAAAGAGTTGAAATATTGCAAGAATTCCAAAATGTGACAGAGAGACATGCAGTGAGCACATGCTGGTTGGTGGAGGGAGGAATATCTACAAAGTATAATAAAGCAAAGCATAATATGATGAGGTCATACATTTTTTAATCACAAAAAACTTAAGGAACATGTTTTCTCAATTAAATTCTTTAAAAGGAATGCTTACCTTATTGAGTGCAACAATGAAGGGGCATTTTTTAGATTTGAGAAGGTTGATAGATTCAATTGTCTGGGGCTCCAAACCATGCATAATATCAACAACTAAAATGGCAATATCACAAAGAGAGCTTCCTCTGTTTCTCAGATTACTGTTGAAAGGGGGAAATATTTATAAATAGAAAACCTTAAAATTAATGCTTCTCTTAAACTTAAAATTTTAATTTCTTCGTAAAACCAAAATAAAACGAACAAAATGAAGCACATGCATTAAACTGTTCAAGTACCATCAGCCCTTAACTTGCCAAATGCTCCTCTAATAGTCACACTGAATCAACATCAGATGGGATGAGTTAGTTTTAGAAGTAACTAATATTTCTGCTCATTTTACTCTCCAAGTTTTTTGTGTTAAAGAATATGGCCAAGAGACAACAGTATGATATTCCACCTGTAAGAGGCTTCACAGGAGATAGGCCAAGTATATATTAGAATGTGCTCTGCATTCCACATTAAGGTGGTGCTCTTTCAAGACAGAAAAGACTTCCCTCTACAAAAAATAAGTATCCAAAAAAAAACACTACTAATAAATCAATGAGGCACAGAAAAGGTTTGGTAGTTACAGGGACCAAATCACTACCAAAAGGTTAATGACTCCAGTAAACTTACAGACTTAATGGTTTCAAGCAGATTGCTTGATGATAAAAGAATCAAACTGGTCTTACCTGAAAGACTCATGCCCAGGAGTATCAATAATCAGCATTCCTGGAATCCGTACATTCTCTCTATCAAACTAGAAACAGTGGGAAAAAGTGCAAAGCTTAAGGACATCATGTCGAACAATAAAAGCTTCTTTACAATTCTTCTGCCATAAAAACTTTAAAAAAAAAAAATCACCACTCCCTTTTCCATATGAACAATTTTAAAAATGGTGAGTCAATCAGCAAAGAACAATGGTTAATATTTTCATTAATATCAAAAGGAGTTTTGGGAAAAAAAGAAATGAGAAAATATCTTTCTTAATGTCTTAAAACTGTGATATTATCTAAGTTTGCGCAGATTATTAAGTAAGTGGTGACACAAAGAGCAATTATCTGAGATTATGAAAAGCTGACATGCAAGAGGTGCTTCTCAGTATTTGGAAAATGTATCTGGTCCAATTTTAAAGCAATTCTAAACTCTCAAAAACATCCCAAAAGTGTGTTATCTAGAAAATTTACCACACTGATCAAAAGTGTTACAGGATAAATACATATCCTCTACATTCAAATAATGTCATAAACACTCAATTTTCTGGACACAACCACATAAATGAATGGAAACATTACAACAGAACCCATTTGGACATTACCTTTTGAATATAAAAAATAGCAATGACCAACAAATGTCACATACACAACTTCCTTTCTATGCTTACCATAATCTTTGCTAATCCTCAAATGATTTCTCAAAATTTTATTTCCTAGTCTATGTCACAATGATTCAAATATAAACAGTTAAATCTGTATTCTGGTGGTCTTAAATCAACATTCACTGAGTACTATAATTATTTCCATTTCAGTGTATTGAATGCAAACAGTAAATAATTTCAATTGTCATATAAAGGTTATCGTGAGAACTTTAATACAGGCCTAATAATAATCTCGCTTTTTATGTTCTAAAATAACCACAAGAGGTCAAGTTCTGGCAACTGGCAGAATAAGCTGTTCTGAACCCTGCAATGACCAAGACATAGAAATAGTATTTAAAAGACAATAAAAATAAATTTTAAATTATAAAATTTAAAAGCTGTAATTTAAGAAAACTGTCCTAAAGATTCAAAACTATATATTGTAATAATACCATATAACTAGAAAACTGATCCAGAACAACCAACACCAAGATGCAAAATGACCATATTCCTTATAAGAAGATGAAAATCAGCTTATGATCAAACTTAACGCAATTCTTTATGTGAGAAAAAATTGGACATGTAAGATACTTAAGAAAATGTCAACCAAGGAGTTTATATGTAGCCAACTGACATTCCAGTATAAAGGCCATAAAATAACTCCTAAATATACAAAACTTAACATAATTCCCATAATTCCTTCCTTGGGAAACTACTAGAAAATGAGCTTTATAAAACCCAATCCAGAACAAAACAAAAACTGGAGAGATAAGCTCAAGGTTTCTTTTTACATGCAGAACTAAGACTAATTAAGGAAGACACTAGCATGTAATATTGTATGTCTGTTTTTCAATTTATTGCTTCTCAGTTCCAAATTTACCACTTTCACTTGCTCTATGATAATAGAACTGGGGAATTGTATACAAGGCCCACTTCTAGGTCTGGGCAGTTTCTGTGTTAGATGGGTCTGTAGAAGCAATTCAATAAATAAAGGAAAATGGATGATGGAATTGGAGTAACATCATTTTGCAATCCTTAACACATTAAAAGGTAGAGATTACTTTAACTTCAGAATAATGGTTGCCTCTAGGGGAGAGAGAGAAGGAAATGGAATGTGAGGGTCCCTACAATATGGAATGTTTTAGTCCTTAAAAAGTAAGATCTAAAGCAAAATATAGGCAAACTAGTACATATTATGAATGGCGAGCTTATGAGATGTTATACCACAGAGAGATTAAAATACATGAAATACAATGTACTTACATTTTTAATCATCTTAGTCTGTTCATTAATAGCTTCGAGAGGAACATTGGTGGCCCCAATTTGCTGTGTGATACCACCGGCTTCGCCGTCTTGAACATGCGTGTGACGAAGCTGTGAAAACACAGCAAATTCAGATTGGTATTTTGATGTGGAAAAGATAGAAGCATAAGCAATTAAGAAATTAGCAACATATTTTATTGTAAACAAAATTTCCTATATGTTCCCTGGGCCTTTAAAGATTTTATATAAAGTAGTATTCACTTATTTTTAAAGTTATAGAAACGCATACAATATTTTCTTACTTTATCTAGAATTTTTGTCTTCCCTGTGTCCACATGTCCAAGTACACAGATAACAGGGGCTCTTAGCTTTTCAGTATTTACATTTTTACTATGTTCAAGTCGCCGTTTCTAGAAATGGAAAAAAAAAAAATCACAAAATTAAATATTTCAAATCCTATCTTTATTTTCTTTTAAATTATTTTGCCTTAGCAAGAAAATGCCACAACCTGTATCAAAGTTTTTTGTTGATTTGACTACATATAATTGTATCTTATAATGTGAACTTTACAATCTAATTCCTATCATAGCACCTTTGGATAAGGAAAACGCTGTTTAGGTTGTATTTCAGACTAGTACTGCTGAATGTGAATAGGAATGGGATAAAGCGTGAAGTTAAACTTTCTCAACACTTTTGTACACAGCTACTTTAATGGAATATAATGAACAGAAAAGGAAAACAATCTTCCCATCATACTTAGTATACAGTACAACCCTTAATTTATGTGGGAGCTTATATAAAAAGAGTTAAACTGTTATTTTTTAAAATTCACTGAAACCTAAGAATTGTAAAAATTTTTAAAAGCAATTTATTTCACACTTCTGTCCAATGTACAAATGTTATGAAATCTCCCAATACTGAGAGAATTTATTTAACCCTCAGCTTAAATAAGACATTTCCTTCATTTCCAAAGCACTACTACTTCCATGGAGGCAGTAAGTGTGAGACAGTTTTTCCTCGGATCACAATGTGTTTCTTTGTAGCATTTACCTAAATACTTTAGCTTTCTGAGGACCAAACAAAAACACACGCCAGAACAGTTCTTTGAAATGACAACCTTTTTCAAGTACAGTAAAACTGGCACTCAAATGAGACAGACCGTTTCATCAAAACTGTGGAGTAATGTCATTTACAAAACGACTTTCGATCTAAAAACCCTTTTTGTAAGAGCTCTTTACTTTCATTTCTAGCACTAGACACTAGATTTTTCTGTAGAAACTGGACTAAAAAAGTTTTTCGAATTGTCAGAAGTGAGATGTAAGTGATAAGCACAAAGTAGGACTTACTTGCTAGCAAAGAGTAGTATACAACCTCACAGTAGGTACAACTCAGAATCTAACATCATGACTTTAGTTAGGATTTGATATGGTTTGAAAATTATCTCTCTTTCCCACATTTGGTGAAGTGTTAAAAATCTTCTGGAGTGCAATGAGGTACGGACTTTAACTGAGAAACTCTATCTCTAGGTGTTTATACTGAGGCAATGATAGGACAAGTGCACAAATATGTACATGCACAACAGTGTTTGTTCACTTCAGTATTGTTTATAATAGTGAAAATTTATACCCACTTTATGTTCTTTAGTTGGGGGATTTCTCAATGAGCTTCCAAAACCCCAGAGCTTATACCTATCTGAATCATCTAGGTAGAGACCCCTCTCCAAAATAGAGATTCTGACCCAGGAGTCTGGAGTGAATTTCAGAATATCATAATTAGCAAAGCTTGGGATCCATGAAGTTTGTTATGGACTGAACCTTTTCCCAAAATTCATACCCTGAAGTCCTAATCCCCAATGTGATTGCATTTGGGGATAGGGCCTTTCAGAAGATAATTAAGATTAAATGAGATAAGGGTAGGGGCCTACTCCTATAGGACTGGTGTCCTTATAAAGAAGAGGAAGTGACACCAGAGATCACTCTCTCTCCACATATGCACAGAGGAAAGGCCATGTGAGGACACAGCAAGAAAGCAGGTGTCTCTGCATGCCAGGTAAGAAAGCCCTCATCAGAAACCAACCTGGCGCCTTGATCTTGAACTTCTAACCTCAAAAACTGTGAGAAAATAAATTTCTCCTATTTAAGCCACCTGGTCTTTGGTATTTTGTTATGGCAACCCAACCATAATAATACAAAGTTAAATTTGGATCCTTCTATAAAACTGAATACAAAATATAGCTGTTAATAAACATGTTGAGGCAGGACTTCTTGAAAGGCAGAATGAGGACCTCAGCAAATCCTCTCCCCAAAAAGAAATTATAAACCTGGAAAAAATGGTCAAAAGCAACCACTTAAAGACTAGAAATTGGCCAAAGGTACACAACAACAAATTGAGAAACATGTAATTCAAGAAAATCTGGCCCTCAGTAGGCACAATGGAAGCATGTGAAGCTTTAGTCTGGGACTGTTCCATCACACTCCGTCCATTCCAACATTTCCATGAAGAAGAAATGATATAGGACACAGGGACAAGGAATTTCATGCCCTGAGGCACTGTCAAAAGCAGCAGCATCTCATTGGCAAACAAAGACTAAAATCACAACTAAACTAAGATCTTGATAACAGTGGGGGGCAAGAGGTAACCTGAAAAAGCCAGAAACTTAGCAGGGAGGTATGTGGAACAAGACAGTCAAGGTAGACATTGTAATATGTTATTAGAGACAAGACAGATTTCCATTCTCAGAAAGTTGTAACAAGGATAAACATATACATACTTAACTGGGCTCCAAATGACATGAAAAATAAACTGACAGCACTGAAAGAAGAAATACACAATTCGACAAAGAAATCTGGGAACTTCCATAATGGATAGAAAAAAACTACACAGTATTTAAGTATACAGGAAATTTGAAATCCATCATCAACCAACTTGACCAAACTGAACACTGATTCCACTTACAGCAGAATTTAACAATTCTTCCTAAATGCATAAAAATTTCTCTAGGAGAAACCATATGCTAGGGGATAAAATAAGTTTTAATTATTTTAAAATGACTGACACTATACAAAGTGTATTCTTTGGCCATAATGGTCAGGATTTAGAACAGAAAGAAATTTGGAAATGCATAATATTTGAAACATAAGCACTTCTAAATAACACATAGGTCAAAGAAGCTATTGTATGGGAAATTAGAAAATATTTTGAGCAGAATAAAAATAAAAACATAACATATAAAATTTTCTGGGATGCAGCTAAAGCAGTACATAGAGGGAAATTGGTAATGTAAATGCCTACCTGGTTTTGCAAAGAAAAAAGTCTCAAATCAATAATCTAAGCTGTCATTTTGAGAGATTAGCAAAAGAAGAAACTAAACCCAAACTCAATAAAAGGAATATAACAAAAAAACAGAATAAAAATCACTTTAGAATAAAAATCAATTAAAGAAAAAACAGAAAGAGAAAACTCAATGAAACCAAAAGTTGGGCCTTTGAGAAAATTAAAAACATGGAAAACCTTTAGCTAGATAGACCAAGATTACCAGATCAAGATCACAGATCAAAAACAGAATAGCAAGAGAAAGTACCACTAATGATCTTACAGAAACTTAAAGAATTGTAAAGGGATACTATGAACAAGTTTATACTCACAAATTGGGACAACTGAGATGAAACACACTAATTATCAGGAAGATAGAAATTATCAAGAATGACTAAAGATGAAATAAAAAATCTGAAAAGCCAGGCATGGTGGCTTACACCTTATAAACCCAGCACTTTGGGAGGCTGAGCCAGGAGGATCACTTCGAGTGAGGCCAGGAATTTAAGACCAGCCTGGGCAACACATTGAGACTCCCGCTTCTATAAAAAAACAGGAACGTTTAGTCAGGCATGGTGGTGTGTGCCTGTAGTACCAGCTGAGGCAGGAGGACTCATTGAGCCCAAGAGTTTGAGGTTGCAATGAGCTATGATGCCACTTCACTCTAGCCCAGGCAACAGAGTGAGACTCTGTCTCCAAAACAAAACAAAAATAAAAATCTGAATAAATCTGTAATAAAAATTGAATTAGCAATTTTTAAATCTTCCCATTAAAAAAAACTCTTATTAGTAAATTCTACCAAACATTTAAAATAATACAATCCCTCACAACACTTGGAGAAAATACTTCCCAACTAATCCTATTATCACCAAAGCTAGATAAACATCATAAGAAAAGAAAGCTACTAATAAATATCCCTCATGAACACAGATCCCAAAATGGTCAACAAAATATTACCTAATTAAATCTAGTAACATGCAGAGCAGATTATACAGCATGACCAAGTGGGATTTAACCCAAGAATGCAAGATTGATTTAATATTTGAATATCAATTGATGTAACAGACACATTAATATAACAAAGGAAAAAAACCATCTCAATAGATGTGTGAAAAGCATCCATCACCCATTCATGACAGAAATTCTCAAAAAACTAAGAACAGAAGGGAATTTCTTCAAACTAATAAAGAACATTTAAGAAAAACCTACAGCTAACATCACAGTTAATTGTAAAAATCTGAATGCTTTCCCCCCAAAATTGGGAACAAGGCAAGTATGTCCGCTCTTACCACTTCTTTTCATCCTTATATTGTTCCAGCCAGGAAAATCAGGCAAGAAAAAGGAACAAGAGACAATCACATTGGAAAGGAAGAAGTAAAATTGTCTTTAACAGACATGATCCTGATTATAGAAAATTCTAAGGAATCCATGAAAAACTATTAGAGTAAAAAAAAATTAAGTATAGTTCTTAGATACAAGATCTACAAAAATCAGTTGCATTTCTTTATATTAGCAATGAAGAAATTTTTTTTAATAAAAGATCCCATTCACAACAGCATCAAAAAGAAAGTGTGGTACTCGCATAAGAACAGATATGTAGATGAATGAAAGAGAACTGAAAATCCAAAAATAATCCTCCATATTTCTGACCAACTGATGTATCAAAGATGTCAGGGCATTTCAATGGGAAAAGGACAGTCTTTTCAACCAACAGTGTTAGCTGAAATCATATAATAAAAAATGAATTTAGTCTCTTATTTCACATCATATATAAAAACCATTTGAAAACAGATCATAGAGCTAAAGACATAATGAGCTAAAGATGTTTAATTTTTCAAAGAAAACATAGGACAAAATATTCATGGCCTTGGGTTAGGCAAAGATTACTTCAATAGAACACCAGAACCATGCTCTATAAAAGAAAAAACTGACAAATTGGATGTTATCAAAATTACAAATTTAAGCACATCAAAACATTAAGAAAATGAACTCTTAAAACTCAACAATAAAAAGACAAATTACACAATTAAAATGGGCAAAAATTCTGAATGGATGTTTCACCAACAAACAGAGAAATGGCCAAGAAGCACACAAAGAAATGTTGAACGACATAGAAATGCAAATTAAAACCATAATGAGGTATTAAAATGGCTATAATTGAAAAGGCAGACAATAACAATAGTTAGTTAGAATGCAGAGAAACTGCGACTCTCAAGTGGTAGGAATCTATAATTGGGAAGCCACTTTGGAAAATGGCAGTTTCTGAAAAAATTAAACATAGATTTAACATGCAATTCAGCAACTTCACTCCTAGGAATATACCCAAAAGAAATGAACACATATGTCCAGACCAACTCATACAAGAATGTTTATAACAGCACTATTCTCAATAGCCAAAAAGTAGAAACAAATCAAATGTCCTTTAGCTGGTAAACAGATAATAAAATGTGGTATGTTCATACCACAAAACACTATTTGGCAATTAAAAAGGAACATGCTTCAACATAAATGAACCCCAAAAACAGGATAAGTGAAAGAAGCCAAACACAAAAGACCACATATTGCATGATGCATTTATCTGAAATTTCCAGAAAAGACATACCTTCAGAGATAAAGTAGATTAGTAGTTGCCTGGCGCTGGTAATGGGGAATGACTGCAAATTGGCATAAGATATCTTTTTGGGGTGATGGAAATATTCTAAGGTTGGGTAGGGGTGACTGTTGCATAACTGTAAATTTACAAAATATTACTGAATTATATACTTAAAACAGGTTCAATCTTATGGTATGTAAATGATACCTCAACAAACCTGCTTCAAAAATTGTTTATAGCTAAGAGGTCCATAGCATATTGTTGTATGAAAAAAGAATACATATCTAAAAAACTTCTCTTATTTTTAATTAAACATTTTAAGAAACTTGAAGCTCATACAGAGAACTATTAACAAATCTAGGGAGTAGGATAATGGGGGAACTTTTACTTTCTACTTTACACCCATTTTATTTGTTTTTAAATCAGCAACACAGTACAAATATTCCATCACTCTCTCAAACACGGGTGTAAAGCAAGGCAGCTGGTTTGAGAAGGAGCTGTGTGAAGAGACAGAGTCATTACTGGAAGAAGGGAGAATCCCACTGGCATCTAGTGGATAGAGGTCAGGGATGCTGTTCAATAACCAACAATGAAGAGGACAGGCCCCCACAACAAAGAATTGCATGGCCCCGAAATATCAATAGTGCTGAAGTAGAAAAATCCTAATTTAGAACAGATCCTTGTAAGCCCTTAGACATTCAGATAATTTATCCCTATCTAGATTTTACAGAAGAAAAAGCAAATGCTGATACATAGGTATTTAAAAAATTGAAAAATTAATTATACATGAAAAGATGAAAAAGAAACCTAAAATAGTTTTTCACTTTAAAATAGTTTAATGTCCTCAAGCAAACTAGTTTTTAATGTATTATTTACACTAAGCTGACAGAATTAAACTTTCCTTGAAGTCTACTGCATTAACCAGGAAAAATATAGAAAGCCCACCAGGTATGAGACTTTACTAAATAGAAACTTCATCAACCCACCAGATTTAAACTGAAGTGATCAGATGCATCACATTGACTAACCTAAACACGAGAGACACATAACTAATGTTTACAAGTAGATGGCATACTTACAGGATATCTCTGCATACTTATACGTCATCATTCAAAGAGAACATTAAAATTTGGAGAAAATGAGAAAAAATGATGACAAGAGTCCCCATTCTGACTTAGGTAAGGGAGAGAGGTCCTTAGATCAGTGTCAAAAACCTGTTATGTTTCGACATTACAAAAACCGAACAATATACTATTCTTGAGAGTATGTTTTTTTTTTTTTTTTTTTTGAGACAGAGCCTGGCTCTGTTGTCCGGGCTAGAGTGCCATGGCGTGAGCCTAGCTCACAGCAACCTCAAACTCCTGGGTTCAAGCGATCCTCCTGCCTCAGCCTGTCAAGTAGCTGGGACTACAGGCATGCGCCACCATGCCCAGCTAATTTTTTCTATATATGCATATATATATTTTTAGTTGTCCAGATCATTTCTTTCTATTTTTTAGTAGAGACGGGGTCTCGCTCTTGTTCAAGCTGGTCTCGAACTCCTGCCTTGAGTGATCCACCCGCCTCGGCCTCCCAGAGTGCTAGGATTACAGGCGTCAGCCACTGTGCCCGGCCGAGAGCATGTTTTTCAAGTGCTGTTCAAATTCTTTAGTTGTTGAGTACAATTCTAATGAGCAAAGGAGTGGAGAGAAAAAGAGTAAAAAGAAAAGGAAAAATAAATACCTCAATTCTCCGTTTTGCTTTGTCATAAGCCCTTTCTTCTTTAGTTCGATCGTCATCAGAGTCATATTCGGAGTCTGAGCTCATTTCTTTACTTGGCTTTTTATCTAATGTTTTCCCTGAATCCTTCTCATCTGACACCTTTTCATCTTCCTCATCATCTTCACTGCCTTCACTTTCTCCTTCTTCTTCCTCTTCCTCTTCACTCTCTTCTTCTTCCTCTTCCTCTTCTTCCTCTTCCTCCTCCTCTTCAGGGTTTTCTTTTACTTCTATATGAACTGTGTTTCCTTCTATTAGGAAAACAGATTTTAAAATAAATGAAAGTTAACCCTATAGATTTGTATCAAGATAATGAAGTCCTTATAATAAGGGGAAAAAAATATTAGGTTATTAAGAATAAAATGTCTGATTTCCTTAAGTACTAAGTTTGACAGCTGGTATCTCTGACATATCACTTTGACACTTTTTGTTTTATTATTATTGTGAAGGTACATCTTCACTCTTTCAAATGCACAGTTTGCTTGTGATTATCTTTCAAATTTTTTCAGAGAAATTTTTGTGAAACCATGGATGAGTCAAAAATTCGAGTTATTTTCAAATATCAGCTCCGTTAGGGAACCAATGTAGCAAAGACATCTCGAAATATCAACGAAGTATTTGGGAAGGATGCGGCTAATGAACACACAGTACGTTGATGGTTTGAGAAGTTACCTTCTAGTGATTTTAATCTTGAAAATGAGCCACATGGGCAACCTGAGATAACAAGGTGGATGATGATGAGCTGAAAGCTGTAATGGAAGTGAATCCATCTCAACCTATGCATGAATTAGCAGCAAGATTTGACGTTACTATTCCAACAATATTGGACCATTTGAAACAAATCAGAAAGGTAAAGAAGCTGGATAGATGGGTTCCACATGAATTAAATAAGCGTCAGAAGAAAAATCATTTCGAAATTTGTCTTTCTTTGCTGTCACGAAATGAAGGCAAACCAATTCTACACTGTATTGTTATGTGTGATGAAAAATGGATTCTTTTTGACAATCACAAGCATTTGGCACAATGGTTGGATAAAGACAAAGTACCGAAGTACAGTCCAAAATCAAATATCCATCAAAAAAAGCTAATGGTGTCTGTTTGGTGGTCCCGTGCTGGTATTACCCACCATAGCTTCATGAAACCTGGTCAATTACAGCGGATGTCTACTGCAATCAGTTGGATGAAATGACGATGATGCTTACGATTAGCAGCCGAGATTGGTCAAGAGAGACAGCCCAATCCTCCTGCAAGACAATGCTTGACCACATGTACCACAAGCAACACTGCTCAAACTACAGAAGGTGGACCTGGAAACTCCGTCATCCACCATATTCATCAGACCTTGCACCAACTGACTACCACTTCATTCCAGGCTTTGAACCACTTCTTGTAAGGAAAAATATTCAATTCTTAACAAGCTGTGGAAAATATCTTTTGTGATTTCACTGCCACTCACCCTCCATGTTTCTTTGCTACTGGCATAAACAAGCTACTGTTAAAATGGCAGAACTGTGTGCATAGTTCAGGCACATATTTTGATTAATTGTATTGCTTCTTGTTTGAGATATAATAAACTTCTGATTCGAAATCGAACATCTCATATTTAATAACCTAGTAACTTTGGGAACCAGAAGTATTTTGAATTTTAAATTTTTTTTATATTTTGGAATACCTGCATTATATACTTAGTGATTGAGCATCCAAAATCTGAAAATCCAAAATGAGCATTTCCTTTGAGCGTCATGCAGTCACACTCAAAAAACTTCTGATTTTGGAGCATCTGAGATTTTAGACTTTCAGATTTCAGATGCATAACCTGTAATTAGGACAGTAATATTGTGTTTTCACGCATCACAAATGCAAAATGTATATATGCTACAATGAAGTCTATCATTTAACAGTGAAAACCTAAGCAGTAATCCATAATCCAGTTAATAAAAAAAAAATAAACATTACTAAACCAGGATCCAAGGGCAAACAGAAACCCAGGTAGGTGGAGTATGATGTTTAGTGCCACTTTCTGGAGGAGGCAGCTGAAAAGCTAAGCCGCCTCAGTGCTACGGGACAAGGCACTGGGAGTCCAGACCTACCAAGGATTCAGAGGGTGGGGTGGGCAGACAATGGGTTACACCCTTACTGTGGGGGTAAAATCCCAAAGAGCTGTACCCTAGAAAGGCAAATAAGAAATAAAGAGGAAATCCCCATTACTAGCAGATTATCTTCAGAGATCCCCCAATTCTAAAACTAGAATAAGATGATTCCACATCACTAGTTCACTCAGATTCCTAGTGGAAGTACACATATGTTGGCTTTGGGGAAAAGATAACATTATCCTTGGCCTCAGATTATTATATTTCTACAGTTCACCAAGTAATATATCCAGCACAATATATAAAAATGACAAGCCACATGAGGAAAACCAGCATGTAGACAGCAAGAGGGCTTCTACATATCAAAGTTATAAAACCAAAATATTAAAATGACTATGTTTCCAACATTTAGGAAGCAAAAGACAAAGTTAGAAATTTTACAAGGTAAATAAAAACTATAAAAAGTAGTTAAATAGAAATTCTAAAACTGGAAAATACAGGAGAGAAAATTAAGAACTTGAAGGATGGGCTTAAGAACAGAATAGAGAGAAATAAGGAGAAAATTAATAACCTAGAAGACAGTCAGGAGAAATAATCCAGAATGAACCATGAGGCTGGGTGTGGTGGCTCACACTTGCAATCCTAGCACTCTGGGAGGCTGAGGCGGAAGGATCACTTGAGGTCAGGAGTTTGAGACTAGCCTCAGTGAGAGCAAGATCCTGTCTCCACTAAAATAGAAAAAATTGGCCGGGCGTGGTGGTACGTGCCTGTAGTTTCAGCTACTGGGGAGGCTGAGGCAGGAGGATTGCTTGAGCCCAGGAGTTTCAGGTTGCTGTGAGCTAGCCTGGCGCCACAGCACACTATCCCAGGCGACAGAGTGAGACTTGTCTCAAAAAAAAAAAAAAAAAAGAACCATAAAGTCTCAATAGATGGGAAATACAGAAAAGGGGAAGGAAACAATGATACAGTATAAAGGTGTATCATAGGCGTAATTGAAATCCTGAGGGAGATAATGGCTCCTAACATTACAAAACTGATAAAAACATAAAACCATACGTAAAGAAAGCCCTACAAGTAGAATAAACAAAAAGAAACCTACTCTAGGCACACCATGATAGAACTGCTCAAAACAAAGATGTGAAAAATTCAGGCTGATGTCTGACTTCTCAACAGAAACAATGAAAGCCAAGACAAGGGAACAATAACTTCAAAGTACTCAACAAAATTTCAACCAAGAATTCCTCCTTTAGTAAATATATCCTAAAGAAATGAAGATAAAGATATTTTTAAGAAAAGCAAAAATGAGGCCGGGCACAGTGGCTCATGCCTATAATCCTAGCACTCTGGGAGGCCGAAGCGGGAGGATTGTTTGAGCTCAGGAGTTCGAGGCCAGCCTGAGCAAGAACGAGACCCCGTCTCTACTAAAAAAAAAAATAAAGAAATTAGAGAAAACAACTAAAAATAGAAAAAATTAGTCGGGCATGATGGCACATGCCTGTAGTCCCAGCTACTCGGGAGGCTGAGGCAGGAGGATTGCCTGAGCCCAGGAGTTTGAGGTTGCTGTGAGCTAGCCTGATGCCATGGCACTCTGGCCCGGGCAACAGAGCGAGACTCCGTCTCAAAAAAAAAGAAAAGCAAAAATGGAATGTCTCACTGACAGATGCATACTAAAGGAAATTCTAAAAAGTGTTCTTTAGACAGAAGAAATGAAGCACAACAAAATGCTAGGAATGTGGGTAAATTTAAATAATAAATATTGGCTGTATAAGAGTAGTAAGCTAATACGAGGTTTAAAATAGAGAATGAAAAGCAATGAGAGCAATAATAATCTAAATTGGGAGTTGGGTAAATGTTGTTCAAGTGTTATAAAATACTTGTATTGTCTGGAGAGAGGGTGACATTAGACATTGTAAGTTCAAAGACGCATGTTAAAAATTTCTTAGAATAACCACTAAAAAAATTAGAAAAATATACAACTTTCAAACTCATTGAAAAAGAAAAAAACAGAATTAAAAAAATCCAGCAATCCAAAAGATGGTTAGAAAGGTAAAAAAGAAACAGGCAGAAAAAGGACTTAGTAAGATGAAAACTTTAAAACCAATATCCTTCATTAATTATATCAAATGTTAAATGCAATGGGCTAAGTGCTCTAGGTAAAATATAAAGAATGACAAACTGGATTTAAAAATCTCAACCAGAGTCCTGCTATGTGTCTATATGGTCCCTCCAAAATTCACATTGAAACTTAATTCCCATTGGGCTGGTATTACAGGTGGGGTTTTGGGAAGTTATTAAGTCACCCTCATAAACGGATTAATGCTCTCTTCAGAGAGTTTGCCCCTCTTGCCCTTCCCTCCCTTTCTGCCACGTGAGAGGACACAGGGCTCCTTCCCCTCCGGAGGATGCAGCAACAAGGCGCCATCTTGGAAAGAGAGGGCAGTCCTTACCAGACACCAATACCAGTGTCTTGATCCTGGACTCCCCAGCATCTGGAACTGTAAGAAATAAATTTCTGGCCGGGTATGGTGACTCCTGCCCATAATATGGGAGGCCAAAGCAGAAAGATCACTTGAGGCCAGGAGGTTGAGACCAGCCTTGGCAACATAGCAAGATCATCTCTACAAAATAGAAACTAGCAAGGCATGGTCATGTGCACCACCTGTAGTCCCAGCTACTTAAGAGGCTATAGCAGGAAGATTACTTGAGCCTAGGAGTTTGAGGTTGCAGTGCACTATGACGATGCTACTGTATTCTAGCCCAGGCAACAGAGAGAACCTGTAGCCCACCCCCCACAAAAAGAAATTTCTGTTCTTTATCAATTACCCAGTTTGTGGTATTTTGTTAAAGCAGCATAAACAGACTAAGACAGTGCTGTTTAAGAATACAGAAACAGTAATGAAGACAGAAAAAGAATATGTAAATCAAAGCTGGTGTAGCGATATGAATTGTTAAGTCAAAAGGCATCATTAGAAATAAAGGAATATATATATCAATGATAGAGAGTCAATTCATGAGAAAGATACAAGATTGTATTCACCTAATAACACAGCATTAAAATATATACAGCAAAAATTAACAGAATTCAGGAAGAAACAGACCATCTAGAATCACAATGGGAGACTTTAACACACCGGTCTCAGTAACAGAGGGGGTTGAAAAAGCACAGTAGAAAAAAACTCAAAACAATATAAAAGACTTGAACAAAATGATGAACAAACGACCTAAATATAGAAAACGAGGCACCCAACTACTGCAGAATATGTGTTCTTTCCAATCACATACGAAATATTTACAGTAATTGACCATGTGCTAGGTTGTATAGCAATCTCAACATATTTCAAAGGACTTAATCATGTATGTTCTCTGATCACACTGAAATAACAAAAAGGTAATTAGAAAATCCCCATTTTTATAAATTAAAAAAAACACACTAAATAAATCACAGGTAAAAGTTAATACATCAAAATGGAAATTAGAAAATATGAACATATCAGAACTTGTGGAATTTGGCTAAAGCCATTGTTAAAGAAAAATGAATAGCTTTGAAAATAAAGATGGGGGAGGCTGAAAAATCAAAGAGGCAAACATCAGTCTCAAAAATTTAGGAAAATAGGAAATTAAAATGAAAGAAAGATATTTTAGTAATAAAGAACATGAAGTAATGACAAAGAAAAACACTTTTTATTCATATTGATTAGGAACTAATCAGTTTTTTACGTTTTAAGTCAACAAGGCTTACTGCAGGCTAGTTTTAATTACAACCCTATTTGTAACATCATCAACTTTAGAAAAAATAAATTCTAGGCAGTTATCTTGTAAGTGACCTTCTGAAGAACAATTCCTTCACAAAATGAAGAAGTAGATGAGGATTTAAAAAACCATGGTAATGGAGCCAGCATGACAGGTCCTCGTCCCCAGAAATGTTCTGTGGCTTTCATTATCAAAAGACTTTTCATTTAAATATATACCAAACATCTCTAATAATCACCAGATTTATCAATGTGTGCTTATGAGCTATTTACCTTTTTCTCTCTCCTCATCACTAGCCATAGCTTCCCAATCATCCAATCCAGCATCTTCAGTTTCTTCTTCTTCTTCTGTAAACAAGTTTTCATTTAAGACACCGAAATTATTTAGAAATATGAAGCTGCTTTTAGAAAAAAAGTAAAAAATTATGCTCTAACACAAAAAAAGAAATGTTTTAGGTATGCAAAAAAATATGTATGCAATTTTGTTATCTTTGGGAACTCTTTTTAATAACTAGTATATTATAATTTACTATTACTCAGTGCTTCCATTTCCTACTACTTTGAATATACCATATTAAAATTAATCCAGATTTCATATTTAAGATAATTAAAATATTAAAAATCCAGACATTTAAATATTCCTTTTAGATCTTGAAAAGGGTATATGAATGCACTCAGTTTTTTTTTAATTTCAGAATATTATGTGGGTCCAGCATATTTTGGTTATATCATTTGGTTTTGTACAGTTTCAGTCAAAGTTGTAAGTGTGCCCATCACATCTCCAGATAGTGTGCATTGTACCCGTTAGGTGTGAATTTACTCATCTCCTCTATACCCCACTCCCACCTGCTTGATTTCCATTGAGTTTTACTTCCATCTGGAGTGCACTCAGTTCTTAAGGACAAATAAAATTTCACATACATCTTTTTTTATCATTTGACTCATTCATACTTCATACATAGAATTTATTCCTTATTTTGCTTTAACCTTTACAGATATATCAAAATACTACTAAAATTCCAAAGTTGAATGTACAAAGCTACCACTATCATTCCAATTCAAAACAACAACAGAATGCTGTGCTTATAACCCCAAAACAGCCAGAAACGTAAATTTTTAATTATTTGAATGTTAACGACTTAATAGTTTCCTTAACAATGCTTCTCTTTACCAAAATCCAACCAGGCAAAACTACTATTAAGTGAAAGGAAGATGAAGGTGAGACACATAGTATTTGCTTCCCTGTAATAATTACTATTCATCAACAAGTCTGGATAAGTTATCTTGAGGAAGAAATGAGACTCAGAAACAGGTACCTAAAACATCCATCTAAATTAGCAAATCTTCTGGTGCTACAAATCTGACCTAAAATAGTGGTCTGCTATTAAGCATCAACCTGAATTTCTCTAACTTCAACATATCAATGTTAAACTGAAGTCTACCCAGGTGAAATGATCCTTTGCACTTAAAAAAAAAAAAAGGAGGAGCAAAAGGAAAATAACTATCAATTCACCTGTGTAAGTCAGTCTTGACATTCTCTAAGGCTGTTCCCTCTCCTAATCCTATCTTTAAATACTGGAAAGTCTCTTTAATACCAAACATATATTTAGCTAGCCCCTGACTCTCTAATCAATTATCTAGTCTCATGAATTAGAACAATGTTTAATTTAAAAAAAGGCAGAGATTTCCCCCAATCCCTCAAAACACACACAAATACCCCACAGTGAAAAAGTAAATTGAATAAGTAAATATAAATAGGAGCTGATCTCGAAGGTTCTAAAATGCCAATTTTTGTGGTAATTTAAAAGTTCTAATTAAAAATGCTTCCAATTTGCTTCCGAAGCATTAAAAAAACTTCAGGCCATAAAACTATCAGAGAAAACCCAAAACCTTCTATCCTCCATACAAAACATTTTACTAGCACTACTGAAAAGAACAAAACTGATTTAAAGTCTTACTTGGATACTTTTTCAAAGTGGAAATGAAAAGAAATAGTTTAGAGAAAAGAAAGAACTATGAAGAAAGAAGGCCATCAGCCAGATATTTATTTGGTTCCCCCAAACTATTTAATGATAACTATGACTACTTATGACACATCAACACTATTTAATAAGAATTAACTAATTAAACAATCAGCTACTGCTACTGGCCTGGTTCAACAGGGGGCAGTGTCTCTTCTTTTTCCGGTACTCCTTGTTCCACAACTTCCACAGTAGCATTTAATTCCATTGGTTCAGACACTAAAAAAAGAGCAGAAAAGAAGTTAATGACATTTTTCAGTGCACAATTTCTGCTAAGATATCCTGTTAAAAACAATAAAAAAAATCAGTATTGCACTCCTGTTTCTTCAGCAAGGTTAGAAAACATTTAAATATCAGTCATATGTTTTATTTAGGAAACTACTCTTTCTGCTCAAGGACTAGAACAGAAAATCACAAAAGGCTGAGAAGGAAAACCAAGAAAAAAGAATGATAGTTTTGCTTTTCAGAGTTAACAACAGAGTATTCATGGGGTAGAACTCAAATTTTTCAAACTACAGCATTTGTTCCATTAGCTTGTCATTTCAATCAGGTGAGAACAATGACAATAAGAAGTATTAAAAGTAAGTTTCAATATGCATTTTCAATTTATCTTTTTTAAAGACACATTCTTTTGAAGGTTGTGGGAAAAAGGCAAACAAAACAGTTTCTAAGTCAGAGGCTATTTTATATACAAACCTTCTTTATTTTCTAGCTGCTGTGGTGTTTTTTTCTTCTTTTTATCTTCGTAAATTGGCCTTTTCTTTGGCAAAGAGTCTTTTGATGGCACTTCAACACCTGAGGGATAAAAATGGAAAAATTCAGGTTTATACTACCAGCATGTTCACCTGGGATGTATTATTTAAAAAGATAACATTTCATTCACCTCAGAGACATATACCCTAAAATATAAAAGGACATTCATCGAAAAAACCTATATCTTTTTTATATAAGGTATTTTAAAATTTACTTACCGTAAAATTCTTTTTTGATGTACAGTAATAATTTTGACAACCATCATCATGAAGATGCAGAACAGCCCCATTGCCTGTGCTTCTCCATATAGTCACACCCTCCTCACATCCTTAGGCCTGGTAGCCATAGACCTGTTCTCCATCCCCCAAAATGTCACATAAGTGGAATCTTAGTCTGGCTTCTGTCATCATAATGAAATTGAGAGTTGTCCACTTTGTTGTATGTTATCAGTACTTTGTCTCTTTTTATTGCTGAGTAGCAATCCAATGTATGACTGTACCACAGTTTGTTTATGCACTCAACAGTTTAAGGACATTTGAGTTGTTTCTGATTTTTGGCAATTATGAATAAACCAGGTATGAACATTTTCATACAGGTTCTCACGTGATCATCTCTCTTGGGCAAATATTTCAGAGTGGGAATGATGAGACATAAGGTGAATATGTACTAAATTTTATAAGCAATTCCCAGCTGTTTTCCAAAGTAGCTTTACTATTTTGCATTCCCACCAATAACGTATAAGAATTTCAACTGTTTTGCATCCTCACCAGCATGTAGTAAAAATAGGTTTCTTTTAGATTTATGCATTCTAATAGATGTGTAATGCTATCTCATTGTGGTACCAATTTGAATTTCCCTAAATGACTAATGACATTGAGCATTCTTTCCATGTGTTTATAGCTTCTTGGTCAAAGTGTCTGTTTCTAATCTTTTGCCCATTGTTAAATGGACAGTTTTCTTATTGCAGAATTCTGAGTTCTTTAAATATTTTAGATATTAATCCTTTGTCAGATGTGTGATTTAGAGGTACTGTCTTTAAATTTTTTTGATGTTTTCTGCAGAGAATGTTTTGAACTGGAAAACAGTTACCATTTTTCCCTTTATGGATTATACTTTTAGAGTCATATATAAGCACTCTTGCCTAATACAAGGTCACAAAGATTTCCCCTATGTTTTCCTCTAAAATTGTTATGGTTGTATATTTTATACTTAGATCTAAGATCCATTCTGAGCCAATTTTTATATAAGTGGGGATTAAGACTAGGTTTTTTGCATACAGATATCCAATTCTTTTAGTACCACTTGTTACAAAGACTACATTTTATCCATTGAATTATCTTTTACCTATATACTGACCATATACTCTTTTTTGTTCTACTGATCTATTTGTCTCTATCCTTTTGTCAATATCACACTGTATTGATTTCTGTAGTTTATAATAATAAGTCTTGAAATCAGGTATTATGAATCTTCTAAGTTTCTTCTCCTTTTTCAAAAATATTCTGGCCATTCTAACTCCTTGGTCTTTTCACATACATTTTATAAACAGCTTATAGATATCCACAAAACATCATGCTTTAATTTTGATTGGGATTGCATTGAATTTATAGATCAGTTTGGGAGAAATAGTTATCTCAACAATATTGAGAATTACAATCCATGAACACAGTATCTTTCCATCTGTATAGGTTGTCTTTGATTTTTTTCAATAGTGTTTTACAGTTTTTAGCACATAAATCCTACAAATATTAGATTTCTAACTATTTCAATTTTTCTTTTGGGGAGATTGCTACTATAAATATTATTGCTTTATTTTTGATTTTAAGTTGTTAATTGCTAGCATACTGAAACAGAGTTGACATTTACATACTGGCCTTTATCTACAATTTTGTTAGTCTCGCTAATTAGCTCCAGGGGTTTTTTGGGGGGCTAGATGAGAGGAGATGCCATGGGATTTTCTATGTAGCTAACTGTCATCTGTGAACACACCCTCTTTCTCCAGTTCTCTCCTCTCTGCAGTTTCCCCTATATACTCTGGCTCCCAAAAGCCCCTTTTCCTGGTCCCTCTGGCCTAAAAGATGCAGTTTTGTCAGAGTTTTATACTCCAAGGTTATTGTGAAAGTTCATAAGTTATTGTCAAGTTCCACACAAAATTTAGCAAAGCAGCAAAAGAAAAAAAGCAGGGGAGTCCCCTTAACTTTTTCAGACATCATAGACCCCTATATCCAGGTTCTTCCAGCCAAAATGAAGTAACCAAATCAGTGTACCATACTAATGGAATAAAAACTATTTATGCAACAATGTATTCAACTCAAAACGAACAAAATAATTTAAAAGTTTTACAGCTGAAAGGATAGAAATTACGGAATTCTTTTCCTCATATTCCCCAAAAGGTCCACAAAAACCTCCACTTGGAGTTTTGGAATCATTATGTACAGTCATCCCTAGGTATCTGTGGGGGATTGGTTCTAGGATTCCAGGCCCCATGGATACCAAAATCCATAGTTGCTCAAGTCCCTTATACAAAATGGTGTAGTATTTGTATATGACCTACGCATATCCTCCTGTATACTTTAAATCATCTCTAGATTATTTATAATGCCTAATACAATATAAATACTATGTTAACAGTTGTTATACTATATTGTTTACGAAATAAGAAAAACAGTCTGTATATGTTCAGTACAGATGCAACTATTCACTTTTTTCCCCCAAATATTTTCAATCTGTGGTTGGTGGAATCCATGAACACAGAACCCATGGATACTGACTATATTCCATAAATTTCAGGTTATGAATGACTGAAATAGAACACAATAGTAGAAAAGCCAACACGAGGCCACAGTTGAGAGAAGCCTTTAACCTATCCTATCCTTTCATCATATATGCCCCTAAAAATCTCACAGGAATATCAAGACGACAAAATTAAATTAACACCTATTCTTCCAAACACTTCCTCAGTAGTAATGCAAAAGTTGCCACTATTTATATATCTCCTGATCATAATTTCGATTAATCAGCTATGTTTGGTCTGAATACTCGAATTTAAGGACTAAAGTGACAAGACATTTTGTCTACAGGCAAATAAATAGCATCAGGTAACCTGCTGCACATTTCAGAGTAATATGTTGATTTCTGTTTAACAAGAGATTTTGGTCTTTGAAAGATATGGTGAAAACATGACACTCACAAGTAAAATGTTTTCTTTGTAGTGAACTCACAAAATAAAATGAAAATAAGTTTAAAGTGTGCAGTAGGCAGAATAATAACCCCCCAAGATGTCCATGTTCTAATTCCTAGAACATGTGACTACATTACTTAATATGGCAAAAATAACATTACAGATGTGATTAAGGACCTTGAGATGGGGAAATTATCCTGAGTTATCCAGACGGGTCCAACCTAATCACAATTCCCTAAAAGCAAAGAATCTTTCCCTGAGATAGAAGCCGAGGTCAGAGGAAGATATCACTATGGAATTCCATGGTCAGAATGATGCAATGTTGCTGGTTTTAAAGATAGAGGAAGGAGGACATGGGCCAAGGAATATGGGTGGCCTCTAGAAGCTGGAAAAGACAAGAGAATGGATTCTCCCCTGGAGCCCCAGAAAGAAATGCAGTCCTGCCAGCACCTTAGCTCAGTGAGACCAGGGACAGACTTTTGATCTACAGAACAATAAAATAACAAATTTGTATTGTTTTAAGTCACTAGATTTATGGTAATTTGTTATAGAAGCAACAGAAAATTAATACAAAGTATAACAAGTTTTATCATTATAAAACAGTTAATAATTCTTTTCAACTATGGCCAGCTTGATAGCTGGTTAAAAGCACAGAGCCAGGTGTGTTAGTGCACACCTATAATCCCAGCTACTCAAAAGGCTGAGGGAGGAGGTTCACTTGAGCACAGGAACTCAAGGCTGTAGTGTGCTAAGATCACGCCTATGAACAGCCACTGCACTCTAGCCTCGGCAACATAGTGAGAGAGAGAGAGACCCTGTCTCTTAAAAAAAAAAAAAAAAAAAAAAGGCAAATACAAGTAAGTCAATTAATAAAGTCACTTATCCAAAATGAAAACCATTATTACCAAATTAATAATTTGTTTTTGTATGAATTCATGGTTCTTATCTAATTTTGAACATTCATTTTAGTATTTTCTCCTAAAGACAGCAAATAAATATTGTCAAATTAAGACACGGCAGAAAAACCAGAGTCAAATTTGATTTGCAAGTAACATTACTAAGTCTGAGGAGGATACATCTTTATTAGTGAACAGTTAATGGCAGACAGGGTGCTGCTATGGCTCACGCCTGTAATCCTAGCACTATCAGAGGATCGCTTAAGGTCAGGAGTTGGAGATCAGCCTAAGGAAGAGCAAGCAAGACCCCATCTACTAAAAATGGAAAAAATTAGCCACGTGTGGTGGTACATGCCTGTAGTCCCAGGAGGATTGCTTTAGTCCAGGAATTTGAGGTTGCAGAAGGCTAGATGCACCACTGCACCACAGGGCAACAGAGTAAGACTGTCTCAAAACAAACAAACGAACAAAAAGCAGTTAATGGTAAATCCCAGGAGAAGGATAGAGCTACATCTGGAATAGCTGTAACAATCCCTCCTCTCCGTTCCTATGACAAACTCCTAAGAGAGTTGTCTCATCACCCCTGTTGGGTTAGACACAGTATCTCACTATGGGCAGAAGTTTTACAATAAAGACAACAGTAGGAACTATACACTGTGGGGTTTTGAATGAAGTCACTAATAATGGAAAATGACTAAAAATGTTCTTAACTTTAAAATATGAGTGTCTAGATGTATGTATGTATGTGCTCAAGACTGGCTAGAATTGTAAAACCAGAGCCATGTCTCCGTAAGACAAATACATTAAATAAACAAACGAACCAAAGAAAGAGGATAAAGCCAGCTAAGAATGCAGAGAGAATCAGGTTGACTAGTTTCCCCTGCCTAGCAGTCTACACCTACTAAGTAAAAAGCATGGGCCTGAGGGGAACCTGCAGGCTGGATGACCTGAAGGGTGGTCCCAGCAACACTCAGAGTTAATCACTTGACTGTTCCTCTAGTCAGGGATTCTTAAATAAACTGCTATATTTGTAATCAACATCAAGATTTATGTGTGTTCAGACATTTCATTCACCTTGCAAACTGAGACATCAAAATCAAGTTTTTAAAGAAGCTCTTTGCGTGAAATGAGCTTAATCAAAATTATAAGTACCCACTATTAGTAGTCACATGATAAAGAATGTCTAAAAAATTAACTTGCTGCACATTTCAGAGTAATTATATGAAAACACCTGCAGATACCTACACTGTCTAAGAACACATTCTGAACTTAGTAAGTTTTATAAGATTTTAGGTAATGAATGCAGTAACTCATCTTCAGTTAACAAGATGTCTTTCAAAGATAAAATGAAACAACACTGTAGGATCTTTTAAATCAGATGACTTATATGAGTGCACTATGGAGGGCATTTAATGTCAAACTAAGACATTTGGACTTCTATTAATAGACAATAGGGAACAAATAAGACGGCAAACACTGGCAACACTGTGAAGAATAAAAAAAGAGATCAGGACCAGAGATGCTACTTGAGAGACCATCTCCTCCAAGCCTGTCCTAAAGACTGATGTTAAGTTCATTAGTTTAAATTGTAATCTTCCTCTAACTACCATAACAAGTCTAACTACTCCTTAAAATAGCATTTCTGAGATTGGTCAATTACTCCCTGTTCGATCCCATCCCAATTTCTTCATGAGTGCTCTTAGTCTTTCAAACAGTCAACAAATACGGTATCTGGGTGCTAACTATACTCAAATGTGTGCTCAAGATGCCCTTCTTTGTCTACTGCTCTGTAGTCATGAAGGTGGGCTTTGTAAATATTTCTTTTTTGTCAGCTGGAACAATGATAAGTGTTGTCATATAGGGGGTAATCAAGGGACACTGGAGGAAAAAGGTGATTGTCTTCTGTGATCTGGTGTGCTTCCTTGCCAAATTTCTCTGTAAGGTGCAATTTCTCCAGTACCTGCTCATATAAAGGAAGGCTGCTTTAGATCCCAGTTCCTGAAGCTTAATATAAGCCATGGAGGCCAGAGGACCGACTTCAAGCAAGTTCTGCCTACAACAGCCCCTTGGCTATTTATTACTGTCTAATGAGTCATAGTGACACCCTCTTCAATGAAGTCTATATCTTAGCCCTGTTTGGGCAGGGGTCTTCCTTGGGTGATTTCAGTCCTAGATATAGTGACTGCTCCTTATATCTGGTATTCCTGTATTCTTTCGTATTTTCTTCCAATCTTACTAAACAAGTTCCTGTTACTTCAAACCTGTTAACAGTTCTTTATATTACACTGTCCCTGTTCAAATTACTGTATGGTTTTTGTCTATCAGGCCTTGATTTACCAAATGCTAAGTAAAAAAAGGTACAAAGAAAATTTTTTACTTAGTATCTGTAACCAATGTCAGAGTACAGTGAACTCTACAGAGATATCTGTATTTACATGTGATATTTAATATTAATTATACTAAGTTTTGAATATTGAATTTAGAAATAGTCTTTGCTCATACCTGTGCCAGGATTTGAACACTAGAAGAAAAAAGTATGAATTCAGACACTCTCAATTTTGAACTTTTCATAATTCAGAGGGTGGCTGAATCAAAAAATCTCCTTACCAAAAATTTCTTTTAGATCATTGATTATGAAATGTCTGATTTTGAATCAAAACGTCAAACCATGCTGCTAATTCACACGTAGGGTTGAGATGGATTCACTTCCACTACAGCTTTCAGCTCATCATTATCCACCTTGGTCTCAGGTTGCCCATGTGGTTCATTTTCAAGATTAAAATCATCAGAATGGAATTTGTCAAATCATCAACATACTGTGCATTCATCAGCCACGTCCTTCCCAAACATTTCATTGATATTTCGAGCTATCTGTGCTGCACTGGTTCTACACCAGAACTCATATTTGAAAATAACTCAAATTTTTGACTTACCCATGGTTTCACAAAAATTGCTCTAAAAAAATTTGAAAGATAATTACAAGCCAAACCGTGTATTTGAAAGAATGAGGATGTACCTTCACAATAAAAATAAAACAAGTAGTATCAAAGTGAAAGGGCATAGATATCAACTGTCATAGTACTTAAGGAAATCAGACATTTCATACTTAATAACCTAATAATTAGCACAAATGAACAGCATGTTCATATCTACAGATAAGATTTTAAAAGTATCACCTTGTACGCAAATATATACAACATCTTATACATGGTAGGCCCTCAATAAATCAATAATGCTAGAATTGATGGGGTGAATTCAACCAAATCTTTCAATTCATTAAAGGAGCTTTTCTAGGACCCTCTTCTAAGCTACACTGGAAGAGATGAATTTACTGCACCCACATGAAAGTCATTTCTAATATCTCTAAAAATTATGATGTAATCAGCTCAAATAAGTAGAGCATTAGTGTTTGTTTCTTTTGTTGTTGCTAATGTCATTTTAGAGTAATTATATGACCATTTAAAGAAAACATTAAGGGCTGGGGGCAGTGGGTCACATCAGTAATCTCAGCACGTTGGGAGGTCAAAGAGGATGGCTTGAGGCCAGGAGTTCAAGACAAATCTGAGCAATGTAGCAAGACCCTGTCTCTACAAAAAGTAGAAAAAATTAGTCAGGCATGGTAACACATGCCTGTAGTCCCAGCTACTCAGGAGGCTGAGGCAGGAGGATTGCTTGAACCCAGGAATTTGAGGTTGCAGTGAGCTATGATGACATGCCTGGGCAACAGAACAAGACGCCTTGTCTCCCAAAAGAAAAAAAAGTGTAGTAGATTTTATTTTTTAAAAAGCTATAGGCCAGGCGCAGTGGCTCACACCTGTAATCCTAGCACTTTGGGAGGCCGAGGAGGGAGGATTGTTTGAGGTCAGGAGTTCGAGACCAGCCTGATCAAGAGCGAGACTCCATCTCTACTAAAAATAGAAAGAAATTAGCTGGACAACTAAAAATATATAGAAAAAATTAGCCGGGCATGGTGGCATGCGCCTGTAGTCTACTCCCAGCTACTCCAGAGGCTGAGGCAGAAGGATTGCTTAAGCCCAGGAGTTTGAGGTTGCTGTGAGCTAGCCTGACACCACAGCACTCTAGCCCAGGCAACAGAGCAAGATTCTTGTCTCCAAAAAAAATAAAATAAAATAAAAGCTATAAAAATAAAACTTTCTGAAATTCTAAGTACTGTGTTTCTCTATAGCTACTACTCCTATCCTAAGTAGTCTATACTTCAGCTCTGGAACCTTGGGCAAGCTGTTTAAGCTCTCTGATTCACCATTTCATCATCTATATGATGGTAATAAAAATATCTGTAAGATTTTTATGAGTAAAAAATAGACAATGTCAAAGGTTTATTGTAGCATAAGTTACATACCATTAATATTTACACAACAAATGGTAGCTGTTGATATAATTATAATGTAAGCACTAAAAAGACTGTAATATAAAGATCTGTGAAATACAGAAACAGGAAATTAAGGGAAGTCCCCAAATATTCTTCTCAATGGAGCAAAGACACTATTAAGATAAGTGGGAAATATTAATAAACATGGAGAGAAAATCAAATGATATCAAAGAATTAGTTAACTTTGTTAAATGTGCTAATATGTATTCTACTTATTCTAAAAAGTAAATTGTCCCTGTTTATTAGATACACACTAAAGTATTTGTGGGCAAAATAATACTCTGTCTTGGATTCACTTTAAAATACTCCAGGAAAAAACTGGATGAAGGGTACAAAATAAGAATGGCAAATGTTGACAATTGTTGAAACTGGTTGACAGCTACACACAGATTTATTTTACTATTAACTCTATTTTTGTTTGGGGGGGACTTATTTATAGATATACTATCGTTTACACATAAATATCTGTCCTAGTGTGGAAGTCATCTTCTTAAACAATAAAATTACATTACCTATTTCTTATGTTTTTATTCAACTTTTTTACAGCATTTTCAAGGAATTCTTCTTCTGGTTCAAACTCAATTCTCCTTCTGAACATTAGAGAGATATAACTGCATGAGATAAACATCCAGACTGTTAACTAAGTGTAGTACTACTTACCCTGAGCTTGTAGAAGTTTAAGGGTAGCTTCAGCTCTTGCTCTGGCTTCTCTCTGGGATTTAGTTAAAAGTTTCCCTTCTTTCTTCAAGCGTTCTTTTCTTTCCTTTTCTTTCTGCTTTTTCCTTTCTCTTTTTTCTTGTTCCAATCGTTCCTATGAAAGAATAGGTCGGACAAAAATTATATTAGCTTAATGAATTATAAAAATTAAATGTAAATAACCCAATCTTCATGCAAAGTATTATGTTAGGAGATTCCAAGTGAAAATATTTTAAATGTTGCATTATTAATTAACAGCACATTAGATTATTGGCAATGATACATAAGCAACTTCTAGTTGTACATGAGGAAATTAAAATTTTTCTGTACCTCTTCACATTATTTATATAATAATATAACTGAATTGCCATATAACTATGAAATTTTCAGAATGAGATTAGAGATATTTTATAGGGAACAGATTTTATATACTTTAAGTTAACCACAGTATCAATGTTAGTAACTTCGTGAAAACATACCTCTTCTTTACGCTTGGCTTCTAATTCTTCAAGTCGTTTTATACGTTCTTCCTCTTCTCTCTTCTGTCTTTCTTCTTCTTCTTTAAGCTTAGCCAGAGCTTCTTGCATAGCTTTAACAGTGGCTTTGCTGGGTCCTTTTTTCTTTTCTTTCTCTTTTTCTTCCTTTTCCCCCTTTTTTTTCTTCTTATCTTTTTTCTTTTTATCTGCTTCATTGTCATCTACCAAAACAGGATAGAAGCAAAATGTTTAAAGAAAAAAAGAGTCATTTCCTATAGTAATGATGAACAAAACCCAGCCAGAATTCAATGACTATAATGGGGCAAGGCTAATGCCAGTAGCAGGCGAGGGTCTCTAGGCATCCTGAGCACTTGAGTATATAACAGCTCAGAATAACCCACGGTTGGCCTCTAAAAAAGTTTACAATGCTGGTGTTGGTCTGAGTTGTGCTGACCAGTATAAGAAAACAAAAAGATCCTGTCAGCAGTGAAAGGCCAATGTTGTATCTAATGTATCTTTTAATCCATGGTATCTGGGCACAGCAGCTGGTATGTTACAGATGCCTAAGTACTACTGAATAGAATGAAACTAATTCCCACCTAAGTTTTGTAGCTAGTTTCAGTTCTGTAAGATGGGGATGATGAGAATAATGTCTATTTTAAAGGGATATTAGGAGGATAAAACACAAAAATATAGATAATCATACCCCCCAAATTTTAAAGAATTAAAAAGAAGTTATAAAGCTACTCTCAGGGTGTTTCTCCTTGAAAATGTCCAGATAATAAAAATTCCAGTGTTTAAAAAAGCTATGTTCTAAATAAGGGAAGAAATTAGGTAGAACTTTTATTTTTTTCCCAATTGGTTCTGGCACAAAAACATGGCTCATTACTGCTTAAAAGATGTTAACTAATTTTAGCATGCTGAGTTTTTCATTTAAACACACTATCAATGTTAGAAACTTTATGAAAACATATCTCTCCATTATGAATTTCATAGGTTGAATTGGGTTTTTAAAGATGGGAGGAAAAAGAATTCGAAGATATTATTTGAAACTGAGCTATAAGAAAAAGTTTTTTGTCAGACAACTTCCACAGTCTTCATCAACAGCAATAGGTTTCACTGTGAAATTCTATAAAAATTTCAGTCAGTACATAAAACATTTATATTTTATACAGTATATGTAAATGCTTAATAATGAAAATCAAGTCAAAGTACTTAGACGTAATTTTTTTAAAGGCTTCTTACAATAAAGTACCTTTATAACCAAAGACAAATAACAAAATTACTTTGGGGCATAATAACCACAACTTAGATTAAGTAGAAATCAAAACGCTTTCGTTCTTTCCTCTATAGTATTACCAACCTTCTGCAGCTGTGGGAATCTCTCCTTTCTCTTCAGAGGCAGGGGTCACTTCAGCATCAAAAGTCACTTTGGATTTTACAGCTTCCTCTTCAGATTTTTTTTGAGAATCTTTTTGTTTACTCTGATCCTTTTTACCTGTTTCTATCTCTTCTTTTTCTTTCAGCTTCCGCAGTTTTGCTTTTTCT
Organism: Avahi laniger; assembly: GCA_963575035.1. Taxonomy (NCBI): domain Eukaryota; kingdom Metazoa; phylum Chordata; class Mammalia; order Primates; family Indriidae; genus Avahi; species Avahi laniger. The sequence goes on from CAUYSK010081578.1 coordinate 153,512, forward strand.
TCATCTCGCTTTTTTCTCTCGCGCTCCTTCTTTTCTGCCTTCTTTTGGGCCACTGTCTTAATTTTGAAAGAGGAGTCATCCTCTTCATTCCCACTTTCGACGTTAGGACCTTGCTTATTTTTTTGATTTTTTTTCTGTCCTTTTCTAGACTGCAAAAATTCATCTGATTCATCTCCACTTTCACCTGAAGAATTTACTCTGGAACGTTCTTTAACTCTTTTACTGTTACCTTCATCCTCTTCTGACCCATCCCACTTCTTATTTGATTTTTGAGCTTTCCCTTTAGTTTTTTTAGAAAGTTTATTAAAATCATCATCATCATCATCACTCCCAGAATATACTTCCCCTTTTGGTTTTGCAGTCTTTTTTGATTTTGAATCTTTATCTTCCAGTTCTTCACTATCATTATCATCAAAACTCTGTTTTTTGCCCTTCTGTCCTTTCTTTTTTTTATCTTGTTTTGAAGTGAATTCTTCTTCATTGTTTTCTGTTGGCTAAAAAGTTTCCATTGTTAGAAATATTAACAGAATTACATTGCATTTTTTAAAAATAACTGAAACCACTCGGAGTCACATGGTTAAGCGAACATTAAAAAAAAACCTCTCAAAATTATTTCAAAACAGTCTTTTTTACAAGAATATATAACTCAACCAAACACTAGAAAGCAGCCTTGGCCTCAGACACATCTCACATTCACTGCAAATTTCAGAAGCCAGGTGCTATGAAACAAGCACTAATCACCAATCTATGCATTTACTAACTTCTTTAAATGGTGTACGAAGCCTAAAAGGAAAATTGAAAGAATGAAAAATATCTATCATTTCTCCATTACTTTGAGGCTTATCCAAAGTCAAGGGATGAAAAAGAAACAATACAGAGAATTGAAGATGGAGATGGGGATCTCATCATATTTCCAAATGCACAAATTTTACAAATAGGCAATATAGGCCGGGAGCGATGGCTCACGTCTGTAATCCTAGCACTCTGGGAGGCCGAGGTGGGTGGATCGCTCAAGGTCAGGAGTTCGAGACCAGTCTGAGCAAGAGAGAGACCCCCGTCTCTACTAAAAATAGAAAGAAATTAGCTGAACAATTAAAATATATATATAGAAAAAATTAGCCGGGCATGGTGGCACATGCCTGTAGTTCCAGCTACTCGGGAGGCTGAGGCAGGAGGATTGCTTGAGCCCAGGAGTTTGAGGTTGCTGTGAGCTAGGCTGACGCCACCACACTCTAGCCTGGGCAACAGAGTGAGACTCTGTCTCAAAAAAAAAAAAAAAATTCAAATAGGCAATATACCATAAAATACCTTTACATTCCCATTTCTCCCTTTGGCATCAGATTTTTTTTTTTTTAAAGGCATGGGGGGGTCTCACTCTGTTGCTCAGGCTGGAGTACAGCAGCACAATCATAGTTCACTGCAGCCTCAAACCCCTGGGCTCCAAGGATCCCCCATCTCAGCCTTCCAAGTGGCACCAGATTTTACAGAAACTTTTAACTAACATATGTACATTGCTCAAAAGTTTCCAAACGCAGCTACCAAAACCAGCACCAGTAAGCGTGAATAGAACATGAGATGTGAATGGGTAATAACAATCTGTCTTTCACCTTCACTGCAGTAGTTTCTCTGTCAGCTTTGATGCCTTGAGCTTCCAAAGACAATTCTTCCAGTTCTTTCAGGATATCATCTTCACTAGAAAAGGATTAAAATATATTTTGAAGCACTGGTACAGTTTACTAAGTGAACCCGTTACCAAAATTAATAAAAAATCAAATATATTTAAAATAAACTTACTCGAAGTCCTGCTTTTTTTTCTCCTTTTTCTTTTTCCCCTTTGACTTTTGAGGTTCCTGTTCCTTGGCAGCACCTGCTCCTTCTATTTCTGCAGCCAAGGCATCAAGATCAATGTCATCCTTGGCACTTAAATGAAAACAAAGACAACCTAAATGTTAGAGCAAAATAATCTATCACACTCACTTTCATAGAAATTTTTATCATTTTAACTTTTTTAGTGCATTAGCAGCACACTGAGAAAAATCATTTGGCAAGTTCTTTCATGAAAACATGAGTTGTATCTACCAATCAGCCTCCCTGCATCTGCTTCAATGAGTTTCTGGTTACACTAAAATCAGAAAGAGCTCTAATGAAAGAGCTCCAGTAAAAAAAAAAAAATCTGGGTAATCAAGAAAAGGAAAATAACTTTTGTAGATGCCAAAGTTTTTTTGTGTATCGGAATAGCGTTATTTGTAAAATGAAGAGAACTTAAAAGATAAAACAAATCTTATTTCTTGACTATCAATAACGAATCTAAATATTTGGACCCTTGTGTGTTTTTACTTGGAATAGGAGAAATTTTAGAGCTGAAAGGAACTTTAGATATCTATTCTATTACGTCATTTTACCAACAGGAAAAGTAAAATGTACAAAACTTGAATGCCTTGAGAAAAATCTGACTACACACCAAATATAAATGAATTAGTTATGATTCACTAAATAAAACACATGAAACAACCAAAAATCCAGAACCAAATCTGCTCACAAATCTTTCATATTTCTGGTTTCATTTCTGGTTCCATCTCACAACGTCCTCATCTACCAATATTATGTGGATTAAACCAAACTGAGTTCCAGCTGAAACCTACAGAAAACCAAGGAGGTCAGTTAGTCGGAAGTGTACAATAGCAAATGTAGATGAATCCAAATGAATGACACAAGAAAACAACTCATGTAACATGGCCCTTACAGATGGCTGCCTTGAATAGAGACGGTTTTATTTCAGCAAGGAGAATTTTAAAGAAAAATAAATAACTATATGATAAATACAATTAAAAGATTACATAGCAAGACACTGAAGATACAGAATTTATCTTCAAGGAGCTTAGCAGGGGAGACAGCAAATTAGTAAACCACGAATTGCAAAATGCTAAGTGCTACGAAGTAAAAGAATTTAATGTTTTTATAAATAGTTGGCCAAAACTGAAATGTATTCCACCTCATCCTATATTTTATACAGTTTAACACTGAACTACTGCAGTGGTGGTGGTGACTTCCTACAGCACCAAATTGAAAAATGGGAAAGTCATTCCCAGAAATGGGAAGCTTCTTTGCAAGAGAAGCCTTGAGCCAAGTACTGAAAGAAGAGCAGAAGGTAGCCAGGCAAAGGGGATACACACATCAGACACAGTAAGTACAAAAACCTAAAGGCAACAAAGTACCTCAAGAGGGCTCACAAAAGGGTATGTGAACCATCTAAGAAGTTTTTGTGCATTATGTATTTCTTGACCCCATTCAAGATACAGGGAACCAGAAACTGAGGGTGGAAGCTAGGCAGTGTATCTTCTGCAATTATTTCCAGGTGATTGTGTGTGAGACCTGAACAGTGTCCTCCTTTCTTTATAGATGAAGTAACTGAGGTACAATTTGTCAGGATCACAAAAGACGCACCTGGGATCTGAATCCTGGAAGCCCGATTCCATAGCCAGATCTCTTAAGGCTGCTGACATAATCAAATTTGCATTTTTAGAATGCTACCTCTGCTATGAGTGGCAGGACTGAATCATGACCAACAGCAGGAAGCAGGGAGACCAGTTAGGGAGCTTCTGTAGTAACTGAGATGAGAAACGATAAGCACCTAACTTGTACCAGTGGCAGGCAAGATATGAGTCAGATAAATACTAAGGGATCAAATCAGCAACACTTAAGTGATTGACTGGATGTATATAAAGGAGTAGGCTTACATCCTGAGACATCTGGGAACTGCCCCTGCTTGGGCCAAAACTATTCCATTAAAATTTTATTGCTGTGCTTTTAAAAATAAAAATAAAAAATTTTTTTAAAAAAGAAAATAAATAGAAAAAAAATCAAGGACCATTCTTAGGTCTCATCAGGTAAAAAGATGCTAAATCTGACCCAGTATCTCCCAGGAGTATTCCCAAAGACATCTCTGCGAACATCTCATACTACAGCAGCTTCTAAGAAGTGGGTGTAAGGGAAAGTTGAAGCTTGGCACCTCACCTCCAAAAATTTGTCAGCCCTCACCCCAACTATATTCGCCTCATCAAAACAGCTTAAAGAATCTTCTTGTGGCTGGCTATATTTTTGGAGTATTCATCAACCAATATCTCCAGAATAACTATATATAGGACTGCATTTGTATGCTATTACTTCTGACAGGCTTTATCTTAACAATAAAAGATAAAGTTTTTGAGTGCTTATCATGTGTGTCAGGCATTGTGTTGACCAATCACTAAAGATACTGTATATTGTCACTTAATACTCATAACAATTGTATAAAATTAAGCTTAATGATGACAAATAATTTACAGAAGACCACCCAACTAGAAAGTAGCACACCAAGAATTCAAGCCCAAATCTAACACCATATTATATTGCTTTCCTAAAAAATGGAAATCCAGTTTCTGAATTACTTGTTTGAAAAATTCAAACAAAGCTATGAAATTTATCAAATATAATATGACTGAACACTCTTAATCCCAATGGTTTCCAACGTGTTCCTTCAATGTGTATTTCCCCCAAATTATGTAGAAAGGCAAAAGATTTAGAATAAGTCAACACAATAGTGAAGAAGAACAAAGTTGGAGAACTCATTACCCAATTTTAAGACTTACTATAAAGCTACCATCAAGTGGTATTGGTGTAAGAACAGACATACAGATCAATGGAATTCAACAGGCAGCCCAGAAATAGAGCTTTGAGAAGGGTACTGGTATGAAAATGAAAACACAAATGACAGACTGGGAAGAAATTTGCTAAACACTACTGGCTAAAAGACTTGTATGCAAAATGTACAAAGAACTTCTAAAATTCAACAATAAGAACCCAATTAAAATATGGGCCAAAGATTTAAACATTCACCTCACGAAAAAGATACACAAACGAGGGGAAAAGTGAATTTAAAAAAATGCTCAACATCATTTATCATTACGGAAATCCAATTAAAACAAGCAGATAGCACCACACACCTATCAAAATGGCTAAAATCCAAAAATCCGACAAAACCAACTGCTAGCGATAAAGCAAAATGGCTGATTCTAGGGTTGGGGCAGGACATAAGATAAGCCAGGAGCCAGAAAATAAGGAAGTGATTTAAAAACAACCAAAAAAAAAAAAAAAGGAGCCAAAAACAGACTAGGCATCTTGCCTATAATCCTAGTACGTTGGGAGGTGGAAGGATTGCTCAAGGTTAAGAGTTCAAGACCAGTGTGAACAACACAGGGTCTCTATAAGAAACAAAAAAATTTAAAAAGTAAACAAACAAAAAACCCAAACAACCCCCTACACACACATACAATGTTGAGTATTTAACAAAACGATGAACCACTGAACAGCTTCCAGTGGTCAATTGGAGCAATAAATTTATTAATTAGAGGAACAAATCACAGTATTAAATTTTAAATTATAAGCCAAAGTATAAAATAATTTCCAGAAATCCATACTCACAGAGATAAATGAGTAAATAAACAAATGGGGGAAGAGACACATGTGTGCAGAAGAAAGCTAAATAAACTATGCAGAACTCCACCTTCAAGGAGTAATTTCCCACTCCTAAAATATGGGCTGTGTACTGTGACTTCTTTCCAAAAATTACAACATGGAAGGAGAAAGTAAAGAGTAACTTTACAGTGTAGAAATCTGACAAACATTACTTCAGCCAAATGATCAACACTGACATCAGTGATATGTTGAAATCTGAGAAACTATCACTGACAAGACAAACATAAGGAGAGATGACTACTAAATATAATGTGGCATCCTGTATAGGATCTTGGAACAGACACAGGACCACAGATAAAAACTAAGGAAATCTATATAAAGTGTGCACTTCAGTTAATAAACTGATTCCTTAATTGTAACAAATGTACCATGCTAATATATTAATAATACAGAAAACCAGGTATGGGGTATATGGAGACTCTGCATTATCTTCACAATCTAAAACTTCTAAAAATCAAAGTTTATTTTTAAAAAAACTGAGGGGAGAAAGCCATCATATCACATACAGTCACTCCAAAGAAAATAAAACAGTTAAATCTAACAAAATGTGTACAGAATTTTTATATGGAAAATTATAAAATGCTGATGAAAGAAATCCAAGACAACCTAAATTAATGGAGAGACATACCATGTTCATGGACTAGAAGACCCAACACAACAAACGACAATCCTTCCTAAAATGGCATATAGATTTACTGCAATTCTAATAAAAATCCCAGCAGGATTTTTGAGATATAACCCATATAGACAGGGTTACTCTAACATTTCTGTGGAAAGGCAAAGGAACTAGAATGGCTTAAAACAATTTTGAAAAAATAAAATGGGAAGAACCACTTCACCAGATTTCAAAATTTAATATATGGCTACAATAACTAAAACTGTATGGTACTGGCAAAGGAAAAGACAGAGATCCAGAGAATAGAAGAGAGAACCTAAAAATAGCCCCATAGAAGTATGGCCAACTAATTTTTGACAAAAGGTACAAAGGCAATTCAATATAGGAAGGTTCGCCTTTTCAACAAACGGTGCTGGAGCAAACAGACATCCATACACACAAAAATATGAACCTCAACCTCACTCCTTACACAAGAGAGAACTCAAGATACATGTTGAACTTACACATAAAAACACAAAATTTTCAGCAAAAGAATAGAAAATCTTCAGGATCTAGCACTAAGCAAAAAGTTAAGACTTGAAATTAAAAGCACAATCCAAAAAAAAAAGGAACTCATCAAAATTTAAAACTGCTGCTGTGTAAAAGACCATGGGAAGGAAATGAAAAAACAATCTACAAAAGCGGGAGAAAATATTTCCCAAGTCACATACTTGAAAAAAGACTAATAGCTAGAATATATAAAAAACTCTCAAAGCTCAACAGTGAGAATCCGAACAATCCAATTAGAAAATGGGCAAAAGGCATGAAAAGACAATCCGATGAAGAGTGTGAGTGTGTGAGAGAGAGTGAGTGTGTGAGTGTGTGTATAAAACGAATAAAGGACATTCTACAACATTAGCCATTTGGGAAATGCAAATTAAAACCACAATGGGATATCACTACATACCAATCAGAATGCCCTCCCCCACAAAAATAGTAATAATAACCAATACTGATAAGGATATAGAGGAACAGGATCATTTATACACTGCTAGTAGAAATATAAAATGGCATGGCCACTCTGGAATATATTACATCAGTTTCTTGTAAAACTAAAAATGTACTTACCATATAACCCAGCAAAAGCACTGTTGCATATTTATCCCTAAATAACAAAAATTTATGTTCATGGAGAAACTTGTATACAAATGTTTGTAGCAGCTTTACTTGCAATAGCCAAAAACTGAAACCAACTCACGTGTCCTTTAACAGGTGAATAGTTGAATAAACTGTGGTTTACTCCCGTTCCGTGGCATACTATTCAGCAATTAAAATGGAATGACCTATTGATATATGCAGCAACTTGGATGGATCTCAAGAGAATTATGCCAAGTAGAAAGTGGCCAACCCCAAAAGGCTACATACATGATTCCATTAATATAACATTTTGAAAGGACAAAATTTTAGAAATGTAGAATAGATTCATGGTTACCAAGGGTTAGGGACAGGCAGGAGAGGGAGGGTGTGGAGGAAGATGGGTGTGGTTACAAATGGACAACATGAGTAATTCTTGCAATGATGTTCTACATCTTGATTATGGGAGAATTACCCAGTATTACACATGTGATAATACTGTATAGAACTAAATACACACACACACACGAGTACAAATGAAACCAGGCAAGTCTGATCAATGTATTGTATCAATGCCAATACCTGGGTCATGACATTGTAGTACATTTCTGCAAGATGTTATCAAAGGGGTAAACTGAGTAAAGGGCACACAGATCTCTCTGTATTACTCCCTACAACTGCATGTGAATCTACAATTATCTTCAAATGAAAGTTTAATTTTTAAAAAGACGCTGTTAACAAAATGAAAAGGCAAACAACAGAAAGAAAATATTTGCAATACATATATCTGATGAAAGATTTGTCTATGATATAAAGAACTCCTACAAGCCAATATTAACAAACAACACAAATTTTTAAATGGGAAAATTATTTGAACAGACACTTAAACAATGAGATGCAAGAATGGCAAATAAATACAAAGCAAGATGGTCAGTACCACTAGCTAATAAAGAAATGTAAATTAAAACCACAGTGAGATATCACTACACAGTCACTAGAATGATGACAATTAAGGACTGATAATACTAAGTGCTAAGAGAGTATGTGGAGCAAATGGAACTCTCACATATACCTAGAGGGGATACAAAAATGGCACAGCCACTTTGGAGGAGACAGTTTGATAGCTTCTTAAAGTTAAATATACACTTACCATCCTACTGACCAGCAATCCCACTCCTAGGTATTTACCTAAGAGAAATGAAAACATATGTCCACACAAAGACTTGTACTCAAATGTTCACAGCAGCTTTATTCATAATCATGAAAAGCTAGAAACAATCCAATCACCTACCAGATAATTTATAAACAAATTGTCATATAGCCACACAATGGAATATTATTCAGTGATAAAAGAACTAATGCTACAAACACTAACATAGATGAATCTCAAAAACATTATACTATACTATGTGAAATCCAATCAGCCAATAAAGACTACATATGCTATCACTCTACTTACATGAATTTCTAGAAAAGGCAAAACTATAGTGACAAAAAAATAAAAACAACAACAAAAACTAGTGACTGGTAAAAATCCACTTGCAGGGAGAAAGGATTCTCTACAAAGGGTCATGAGGGTACTTTTTTGGGGTAATGGAAATATACTACATTATGATTGTGGTGAAGGAGGCACAATTGTATATATCTATCAAAACTCATCAAATACATGCTTAAAATTTGTGAATTTTATGTCAACTATACCTCAAAAAAGTATTAAATTTGAATTTCCAGGGATACTATAAAAACAGTTAAGTTACAGAATGTATTTAATAGAGTTTACTAAAATCAGTTAAAATTATGTAGGATTAATTAAAATCATTTATCCATTTTTATAAGTTATGAAAACAAGAAATCTATAATCTTTTCTAATATCTTAATTTCTTTTTTTAACCTGAAAAAGACTCTAAAGGTAAAAATATTTTAATTTCTATTAACACAGTAATGCATAGTTAAAATGATGTTACTATCATGGGATCTTTCAAAAACATGTTATTTCTTTATTTCTCTCTCTCATTACAACAATCAACTCAAAATAGATTAAAGACTTAAATGTAAGATTCAAAACTACTAAACTATTAGGGGGAAACACTTCATAATATTGTCTGAATAAGACCTCAAAAGTACAAGCAATAAAAGCAAAATTAAACAAATACAGCAAAGGAAACAATCAACAGAATGGGAAGACAACACATAGAATGAGAGAAAATATTCACAGTCTATGCATCTAACAAGGTCTTAATATCTAGAGTATGTACAAAACTCAAAATAGCATGGGGTTTGGGTAAACAAGACAAATTATCAAGACTTAGAAGTGACAGAGGGCTTAAGACTGTCACATTCCTAAATAAAGATCATAAATATTATTAAAATAAAAAAAAAACCTCAAAATAACAATAGCAAAAAAAAATCTGATTAAAAAACGGGCAAAAGATCCAAATAGACATTTCTCAAAGACAAACTGCCAACAGGTATAATTAAAAAATACTCAACATCCCTATTATCATGGAAATGCAAATCAAAACCACAATGAGATATCACCTCAACCTAGTAAGAATGGCTATCATCAAAAAGACAAAAAATAAATGCTGGCAAGGATGCAGAGAAAGTGAAACTCTTATATACCATTAGTGGAAAGGTAAATTAATACAGTCACCATCGACAATATAGAAGTTCCTTAAAAAATTAAAACCAGAACTACCATATGATCCAACAATTCCATCACTGGATATACATTCAAAGGAAATGAAATCACTATGCTGAAGAGATGTCAGAACTTCCGTGTTTACTGCAGCACTATTCACAACAGCCAAGATACAAAATCAACCTAAGTGTCCATCAACAGATAAAGAAAAACGTGGTATATATACACAATGGAAAACTATTCAGGCATAAAAAAGAATGAAATCCTGTCATTTGTGACAACATGTATGAATCCAGAGGACATTATGTTAAGCGAAATAAACCAAGCACAGAAGGACCAAATGATCTCACTCATATGTGGAATCAAAAAAAGGTGATCTTATAGAAGTAGATACAACAGTAGTTACCGGAGGCTGGGGAGAGTAGAAGAGGTAGGATGGGGAGAAATTGGTTACAAAATTACAGGTAGATAGGAGAAATAAATTCTGGTGTTCTATTGCACAGCAGGGTGACTACAGTTAACAATAACGTATGGTATACTTCAAAATAGCTAGAAGAAAGGATTAGGAATGCTCTCACCACAAAGAAATGACAAGTGTTTGAGGTGACAAATATGTTAATTACCCTAATTTGATCATTACACAATGTACACAGATACTGAAACATCATACTGTAACCCATAAATATGCACAGTTATATGCCAAAAACAAAATAAAATTTACATTTAAAAAGTTGTATAAAAATAGTATTTCTTTGTGCAGGCATGTACTCAACTTTGGTGATTGGCTTTTAGAATAATAAAAATCATACATAAAAATAAAAAATAAGACAAGTACTTCATTTTGAGACCAATATAGTATAAAGCCTCTTAAAAGGAAAATTAATCTCATATACAAATCTCTCAATTCCAAACTTAGCAAATTTCATTTAATAATAACATTCATTTTCCACTGAAAAGTTGCCTAATGAATGTAAAGTCAGACAAGAAACACAAGAAATCCAACTCCTTTCCAAATTATTCCACCACTGAAAATCTCCAAGATTTCTAAGACTCTTCCTTACCAATCCCTCTTCTCCAGTGCCTCTTTTCCTGCTGCAGAGATTTTCAAACCTGGCCCAACATTTCTCTGATACTCTGAGAAGTTGGGGTCTATGTCCCATCCCCTTTAACGTGGGGGCTCTGTGACTACTTGCTCAATAGAGTATGACAGAAATTATATTATAGTTTCTGGGCCTCAGTCTTCAACTGGAAGTTCTACTTTCTGTCTCTTGGAATGCTCATTGCCAAGCTAATTAGGATATCCAGGCCACATGGAGAGGTCAAACATAAGCGTTCCAGAGGACAGCTCCAGCTCAGGTCCCAACCAATATCCATCATCAACCACCAGAAGTGAACAAGAAAGTGAGCAAGTCTTTAAGAAGACTCCATTTACAGCCACCACCTATGGTAACTACAAGAGATCCCAAGCATCCCCATATTTCTTCCTATTGCTAATAAATACCAGGGCCTACAGTAATGGAAAGCATGTTTGTAGAAGGATGTAAAATACATCACCCCACCCTCAAGTTGACAAACATAAACTGTCCAAAATCCTGATGTGCTGAAGGAAAGAAAGGTAATGCACAACCCTTTCCACTTTACTTTGGTTTCTGCTCCTCCCCCTCCCAAAATTCTAAATAATAGCATACAAGAGGAAAAACATTAAGGGAGAATCCTATTCTTTACTCTACCAGAGCAGGACCAGCAGCAATAAGGAAAATGGGGAAATCCAGTCCTGCCTTCTCTTACAAGTCGCCTTTTGGCATCCCAGTTTCCCCAATCTCCATCTCTTCTTACTCAACACAACCTTGATCATCAACGGTTACATATAAAAAGAGGAAAAACAAAAGAAAGAAAAGCCCAGTAGTCACTGTTCCTCACTAGCTCCCACCACTTGTAACCACAAATCCCAACAGTTCTCTCTCTCTACTCCCTCAGTGGAGTTCTGTCTCAAGCACTACAACCCATTAAGCAATTTAAAACTATGCGTCAAAAAAAAAAAAAAAAACCAAAGAAACTCCCAAAACAAAAATCTTCCCAACTCACAACTTCCTTATTAAGTCTTAACTCCTTTAAAGAGGATATGAAACCATACTGCTGTTACATCATACAAAGGGATGCAAAGGGAAAGTACCTTATCACCCTCCACAAAATTCAATCTAATCCTTAATTTTCTAAATATCTGATAAAGTGACAACGATAATAAAAAGCAAGTACAAGCACCATCTTGTAGACCCCCCCAATGTACACATCCTAAATTCACATGTATTATAGATTCCAACATGTCTAATCATCAAATCAGTCTACAGCAGCCTTTACAGACCACAGCACCATCAACGGGGGTTCAGGGGGAGGAACAGAGGTTATGAGCGATTTCAGAAGCCTGAAAACTCTCTCTAGTAACTTGTGATTTGTTTTATCTGTTTGTTTTAAATTTTAATTTAATGAAAAGGATTTAAGATGAATATGAATGGCCACCTTATCACAGTATACTGTCAAAGAACACCAACCCCAGCTTTTATTTACAACTACTCCCCAGTAGGTGTTTCAGGTTGATAAAAAAAAGATCAGATGCATATTTAATATGTAAATTAAACCTTCTTGTCAAGAAAAGGCACTGTAATATAAAGCTCAAAATCATTAGTTCAAATTGAAAAGAGTATCAGAAAAATTAAGCCCTTGCTAGTATAGGCATGCTGAACTCAAAAGAAGTCCACTATAAGAAGCAATACATTCACAAAGGAAATGGTCATTCAGATCCTGCTACTCAAAGTACAGTTCCAGGACAAGGAGTATCAGTATCATTACCTTGTCAAAAAAGCAAAATCTCAGGCCTATTAGAAAAGTGTTAACAATGCAGAATCTCAAGCTCCATCCCAGATCTATTGCATCAAAATCTACATTTTACAAGATCCCCAGGTGAACAAAGTTTGAGAAGCACTGATTAGAATCAAGAAAGCAGGTCGGGGGCAGTTGTTCATTCCTATAATCCCAGCACTTTGGGAGGTGGGAAGATCGCTTGAGGTCAGGAGTTTGGTTTGAGACCAGCTTGAGCAACACAGTGAGATCTCATCTCTACAAAAACATAGATAAAATTAGCCAGGGATGGGTGGTTCATGCCTGTGTCCCAGCTACTTGGGAAGCTGAGGCAGGAGGATCACTTGAGACCAGGAGTTTGAGGTTGCAGTGAGTTATGATCATGCCCTTGGACGACAAAATGAGACTCTGTCTCCACAAACAAATCAAAAAACCACTATGTAGATTCAACAAAGCAGTGCAAGCCTTCACATCGATGCTGCAAACCAGATCTTTACAAAATTTTGTATGTTACTATTTGATATAAGAATACCTCAGGTTTCATAATTGCAAAAGAGACAAGTTTACATGTAGTATTATGTCTGTAGAGATATATAAGCAATATTAATAAAAATTTAGGCCAACATTCTCAAATAAACACCTTATCAAAAGATATAACTTACTCTAAAATAACTGATCACATGGCAGGTACTCAATTAAAGTGAACTCATAGTCTCTATATTCCACAGAAGTGACTCTGGTCCTTCATCACTGTTAAAGGATTATTCCCACTTAATTTATCTGACACATTAAAGTCACAACATTTATAGCCAAATAAATGCTAATAAAATTTTTGATGCAGACAACTACTTTCAGGAGAGGGTATTTCTAAATAACCAACTTGCTGACCACCGCCATCATTAGAATGGTCTGGCTGCAGCTGTATACAGAATTATTGGCCATACAGCAGCAACTGAAGATCTTGTACATTCTTTATTGTGACCCCTTAGTACTCTAGAGACATAGAAACACATAGCATATTCCTGTTCCTTCCAATATGGCATATTCTCCTCATGGCACATTTAATTAGAAAGTGATTTTAAAGACACACATACACTAACTCTAAGAGGCAAATTTGAAATCTCAAGGGTGGTACTGCCATACTTAACTAAGCTCCATGTTCTCCCTTCAGCTCCTCACTCTGTATTATTGGTGTATATGCCTATTTACTACATTAAAGTGTAAGGTAAGGTTCTCTGAGAACACTCCATATTGTATGCCCAATTCACCTCCCTATCTTCTACAACTAGCAACCAGCAGGGTATGTTAGACATTCCTAATAGGCAATTATTTAATAGGAATTAGGAACATTCTTAATTCCTATTAAATAAACAAAAAAGCCATATTGTGGAATGGCAACCACAACTTTAATACAATAGGCAAGGCTCACCAGTTTCAAACACAGCAGTTTAATAAAAACCATGTATGCCATTATAATGATTACTGTACGTTTGATCGTGGTAAAACTTCCAAACTGAATTTTCTGAAGCAATAAATTCAAACACCAGTTTAAAAATACCTCTGAGAGAAAACGTAACGACATTTCATTTACCTAACAGACAAGGATTCTACTGTATGAATTTTCCAAATGAATGAAAATTCATGCACTTCATGCATTTTTTAAAATTTATATTTAAGATATAAATGTTTCTTATACTTAATTATATAATTTCTTGAAATAATTACAGATGTGTGAGAGGTTGTACTGATATAATGAGGAGAAGAAGGGAGGGGGCAGAATACGGGTGAATCAGGTTATCTATGAATCGAGAATATTTAAAGCAAGGTGATGGAAACGTTGTTTGTTCATTAGACTATTCTACTTGTATACATGTTTGAAATTTTTCACTGAAGAAAATTCACATTACAGTAAACAAAACTGTGGTACCAACATAAAGATAGACATACAGACCAAAAGAATAAAACTGAAAGTCCAAAAATAAACCCATCATCTATTGATTTGACAAGGGTGTCAAAAACATTCAATAGCAAATAAAACAGTCTCTTCAACAAATAGTATTAGGACTAGATATCCACATATAAAGAATGCAGATGGATCCCTACATCATACCATATACAAAAATTAACTCAAAATGGATTAAAGACCCACATGTGAGAGCTAAAGCAATAAAACTCTTAAGAAGAAAACATTTAGGTAAATCTTCATGGCCTTGGATTTGGCAACAGATTCTTAGGTAAAACACCAGCAGTACAAGCAACAAAAATTAGATAAACTAGACTTCATCAAAATTAAAAACTCATGTAGAATGGAAAAACAAGTACTACATACATTCACCATCAAATTGGTACTAATTGATCAACACTTACATGCACACATGGAAGTAAAAATTCAACGGGTACCGGGCTGGTGGGAGGGCGGAGGAGGGGATGGGTGTGTTCACATCTAATGGGTGTGGTGTGTACCATCTGGGGGATGGGCACACTTGTAGCTCTGATTTGGGCGATGCAAAGGTAATGTATGTAACCTAAACATTTGTATCCCCATAATATTCTGATATAAAAAAATACGTTAGGGAAAAAGGACCAAAAAAAACTTTTGTGAAAAGGAAACCATCGAGACAGTGAAAACAAACTATAGAATGGAAGAAAGTATTTGCAAATCATGTATCTGATAAGGGTCTACACAAGTCAGATGATATTTCAAGACCTCTTACAACACAACAAAAAGACAACCCAATTAAAAAGTGGGCAAAGACTTGCATAAACATTTGTCCAAAGAAAACATAAAATGGCCAGCCAAGAGATGTTCAATATCATTATTAACTATAGAAATGCCAATCAAAACCACAATGAGAAACCAACTTACAATCACTAGGGTGGCTTTTAAAAAAAAAAAAAGGAAACAAAAGTGTTGTGAAGGATGTAAAGAAATTGGAACCCTTGTACATTGCTGAGGGGAATGTAATATGGTATAGCTGCTGTAGAAAAGAGTTTGGCTGTTCCTCAAAAATTTAAACATAAAATTACCATATGACCCAACAATTCCACTCCTAGGATGAACCTCAAAAACATCACACTAAGTGAAAGAATTTGGATACAAAAGCTCATACATGGTATGGATCCCATGTGTATGAAATATCCAGAATAAGCAAATCAAAAGATATAGAGTAGATTAGTGGTTGCAGGGGCTTGGGGGAGGGGGAAAATGGGGAATGACTGCTTAATGGCTACAAGATCTTTGGGGGTAAATGTTTGGGTATTAGATAGAGGTGATCACACAACACTGTGGATGTACTAAATGCCACAGTATAATACCTCTTAGTTTATGTAAAATTATATTTTTTACATTTATGTAAAAATTCACAAAACTGATTACATATTTCATACTCAATCAGAATAGGAGAAATTAATAAAATTTAACATTTCATTCATTCAGAAGTGGTAAGTTTATAGGCTTGCGAAATGATTATTTGTCCTTACACCAAACAATAGCACAGAGTGCAGCTGCCACTTATAAGACTCTCTAATAATTCCCCTCCTTTATAATTACTAATGGGCTGAGATAACCAAGTTTTGAGAACTCATAGCGTAAAGGGAAGATTTCCAAAGGGAAAAAAAAAAAGAGCAGTAACCTTAGCCAGAAACCTATCATAAAAGTGTAATTTTTAAAAATTATAAGCTACACCACAACGAAATGTAGTGTGCATCTTGTTTGCAATTTGGTTTGAACAAACCAACTGTGAAAAGCCATTTTGCAGCTAACAGTAGAAATCTGAAAAATGGGCTGGAGATTAGATTTTAGAGAATTTGTGTTAATTATGTTAGGTGAGATAAAGACTTGGTGGCTATACAAGAAAACAGAAAATGTCATGATGTCTATAAAATACACATAGCAAAAATGGGGTCAAAGACTAGTAATGATTATTAATAAATCTAGGTGATGAGTATATGGGAGTTCATTATACTATTCCCATACAAAATTTGTATTTGAAATTTTTAAAAAAATTATGAGTTGCACAAACAAAAAGTAAACTTTAGTCTGAATCAGGGACCTACTGCTCTGACTCACAATTTTTAAAGTCTGGGAAGGTAGTGGCTTACCAACACTTCATTTCTTTAAGACTTCTGTTAGCTATTATTAATAAAAGGTATAAAAGAGGAAATTACTTTGACCTGAGAGCAAATTAAATTCCTAAGAAAACAGAAAATCCACCAAGTACATGCCTATTTTTTCTAAGTTCAGTTCTGACAAGTAATGCCTTTTGGAATAGTGACATCCAACCTTAAGTAATAGGTCACTGACCTGGAATGAAAGATTATAAAGTACAATTGAAATGTTGGACAATAACACTACTGTCCCCATACTGTTTTATAGGCATTAAATGCTGGCTTTGTATATATGCAAGGTAATGAAAAGAAATAGCATGCATAAATTCTAACCCCAGTATTAGAGGGGAAAAAATAAAAGAAAAAAAGCAAGAAAAATAAAGCATGGCAGATCACCTGAGGCCCTGAGTTCCAGGGTGCAGGGAGCTATGACTGTGCACTGCTCTCCAGCCCAGGCAACAGAGCAAGACCTTGTCAGTCAGTCAGTCAATCAATCAATAAGAAAAATGACAGTAATAATAGTAACAAGTATTGACCAGGGTATGGAGAAACTGGAACCCTATACACTATTGGTCGTTATGTAAAATGGAGCAGCGCTTTGGCAGTTCCTGAAAAAGTTAAACAGTTACCCTATGACCCAGAAATTTCATTCCTAGGTATATACCCAATGGAACTGAAAGCCCACGTCCACACAAAAACTTGTACGATGATGTTTAGTATTATTCATAATACCTAAAAAGTGCTAACAACTCCAATTTCTGTTCATTGATAAATGTACAAATAAAATGTGGCATCTTCATATAACGGAATCTTAGAGCACATAGTTCTAGACTTAGGAAAAATTCTACTAGAGTATCAACAGTCACATCCATTAGTTTCACCATAGCTCCATACTAGAAACCTAATGACTTAATTTTAATAAAGTTGAGTTAAACAGTAACCAACTCTATTATTCAGGGGCTGTTACACAAAGTTTCTGGCTCGAATAAAGTTTCAGAAACATAAAAAACAAATATTTTATATCTCAGTATAAGAGATATTTTGATCACCAAAGAGAGATTTGAAAACCAATGATACTAAAAAATGACTGCCACCTGGGTGAAAAGAAGGGTCTCCTCCAAAAGAACACATCTAAAGTTTTATATATCATGTCTAAAAGGGGAAAGAATTAAACATTAAGTCATCTTTGCTTTCACTTTAAACAGCCAAGCTACTAGATGTGCAGTTATTCAATTAAGGTTAAGGGAGAAACAAATTCTTTAAGGAAATTTTAGCCTTGATTCACCTATTGAAAATAGCTGCCATTTTTCTATTCTCCCTCTTTCTTTGTTAGGCCTTTAATCTTTAACAGTTACTTCACCATTGAAGATCCTACGTAGATACTAATTTTTCTTTGGAAAATCTGTATTTTGGAATATCAGGATTTAAGTACAGCACAGTGTAAAAAAACTACAGGTTGTGGAGTCAGGCTTGGCTTAATACCTGAGGCTCTAAGCCTCATGCACATTATTATGTTAAATCCCAGTTTCCTCTTCTACATATAGTTTTTTTTTCCTTAGAGACAGAGACTCCCTCTGTTGCCCGGGCTAGAGTGCAGTGGCACCATCATAGTTCACTGAAGCCTCAAACTCCTGGGCTCAAGGGCTGCTCCTCCCTCCTTCCCAAGTAGCTGGGATTACAGGTGGGAGCCACAGCACCAGCTTTATATAGTTCTTATATCCATTTTTCCCTTCCTCCCAGATTCTCAAACTATTTACAGCCCAGTTATTGGTTCTACATTCATTATTTTCATTATTAAAAATATGTAACTACTGTGGGCACTACTAGGGCAAGTACTATACTATAATATTGTAATATTGTTTAATAAAATACCTGTATATTTTTATACTATAATTTCTCAACAGTACATAGTTGTCACAAGGCATAAGTTGGAAAGGGAGAGAAAAAGTTATATATCACTAAATAAAACACGTGAATTCTGTTGTAACGTCTTCAATTTTCTCCCTGCTCTTCCCCTCTTTATACTATTTCATTACATATAATCACAAACTAACAGAATAAGTCACAACTTAGTCCTCACCCTTTAGACAACTATTTTTTAACACTAACAAGAGTTCAGGCCAAGGGTGGCTCATGCCTATAATCCTAGCATTCTGGGAGGCCAAAGTGGGAAGATCACTTGAGACCAGGAGTTCTAGATCAGCAAAAGCGAGACACCACCTCTACTAAATAAATACAAAAAATTAGCCAGGCACAGTGGAGCGCACCTGTAGTCCCAGCTACTCAGGAGGCTGAGGCAGGAGGACTGCTTGAGACCAATTTGGGATTGCAGTGAGCTATGATGATGCTACTGCACTCTAGCTGGGGCAACAGAGCAAGACTCTGTCTTAAAAACAGACAAACAAAAAAACCAGAGTTTAGTAATTTGGTCAGACATAAAATAACCATCTTGGTAAAAAAGCTTTACCATTTACAAGAAAGAAAGAAAAGAAAGAAAGAAAATTATTTCACTAGCAGCAACCAAAACTACAAGATGACTAGGAGTGAGCCAAACAAGAAATATCCTAATGACTCAAATGAAGAAAATAAAAATTTGCTGATACACAATTAAATTATCCAAATAAGTAGAGAAGCAAATCATTATTTATGTGCTCACAAATATATTTCCAGCACCTAGAACAATATCTGGCATTTAAGTGCTTAGATATGCAATATATTTCTTGAATGGGATGATTCAATATCATAAAGATGCCAATAATCTAAAAACTTAATGGACTCCCAATTAAAATCAATCCCAACAGATTTTTTAAAAAACTTTGACAAGTATTACGTTTAAAAAAAAAAAAAGAAAATCATAAATTGGTAAAACATCAAGAGTGTTAACCTGTTCACAGATGTCTTAAATTGTCGTTAAGTGATTTTCAAGCATTCTAAGCACCTGTAAGACAAACATTAACAATGGTCAAACAGCTTGGGAAATGTCTCACAAATGCCTAAATCTAGATTAGGAATCCCTAAACCAGCAGTTCTCAATTTAGTCCCCAAGACCTCTTTAGGGGGTCTAAACCAATTTAGGAGGTCAAAACTATTTTCAAAATAATGCCAAAAGGCTAGGAGCCTTTTTCATTCTCATTTTCTCACAACTATACAGTGGAATTTTTCAGAGGCCACATAATGTGTAATGCTACATATCAAATGCATAAGCAGATATGAGAATCTATCTTCTATTAAGTCAGATAGTAAAGAGGTTTGCAAAAATATTTAACTATTTTTTGAAAATATGGTTATTTAATGCTATTTGTATTATTTTTATTTTTAAATTGCTTTAGGAACTTTTCAGTCTTAATTTGTTAATATTTTAATCAATAGATATAACCCACATAAATAAAAGCCTTTTGCATTCCTTCATAATTTAAAAGTGTCCTAGGACCAAAGTTTGAGAACTGCTATTCTAACCTAACCACCAGACATTCAGTTCCTCAGTAAAATAATGCTTTGCCCACCTTACAGATCAATTGCAAGACTGGAATAAAATTAGAATGATTAAAAAAAAAAAAAGTACAATTAACGGGTAAGTAACATTAAAAGTAGTTGAATCAGATCCCTACAGATACCCCCAGCTTGGAAAGCTAGAGAGGTTACTACCAACAAAAGTCTATAATCTGCTTTCTTATTCATTTATAGCAAACTAGGACTTCTTCCCCTATCAACTTCCTAACATGTCAGTACAGGAACAAAGTTAAGTAAAAAGAACTCTCAGATGATGCATCTTTTTCTTTTCTGATCTCATTTATGCAGACAGAAGTGTTTTTTGTTTTTTTTGTTTTTTTTTTTTTTGAGACAGAGTCTCACTCTGTTGCCCTGGCTAGAGTGAGTGCCCTGGCGTCAGTCTAGCTCACAGCAACCTCAAACTCCTGGGCTCAAGCGATTCTACTGCCTCAGCCTCCCAAGTAGCTGGGACTACAGGCATGCGCCACCATGCCCGGCTAATTTTTTATATATATTTTTAGTTGTCCAGATAATTTCTTTCTACTTTTTTAGTAGAGACAGGGTCTCGCTCTTGCTCAGGCTGGTCTCGAACTCCTGAGCTCAAACAATCCGCCCGCCTCAGCCTCCCAGAGTGCTAGGATTACAGGCGTGAGCCACCGTGCCTGGCCAGGAGTTTTTTATTAATTCAAATACATGCAAATAAGAAATGAATTCCTTTACTAAACCTGAACTATTTACAACTTACACTGTTCCCTCTCTGGGCAGGTTTGGTGTGTCTGCTATACTCACAGATCCTTCTGGACAGGTACCTTAAGTAGATCACCATTGTTTTCTATCACAGACTTTGCTACCATGATTACACCTGAAACTAAGGCAATCATCTAAAGGATAGGCAGCTGTCATCTCAGAGATAGCCAGAACTCCCACAAAAGGAGGGAGGTCACCAGTAGTGACAGGAACATTATCTGAAGTTAAAAGCAAAGAATAGTGGAGTCACTATACTGGCTTGCCACAAATGTAGGGAACCACAGCAACAAATAATCTGATGCTGAAGACACCTAGAACTCCACTGAATCCTGAAAGACCTTCTAGCTCCTGAATGACATCCTCACCTCTATGATAACTAACTGTGAGATAAATAATTATCTTCCTTCCCTCTATATGGGAGTTTGGGTGTGTTGGGGAGTTGGTAGGGGGAGGGTTGTATTAACCCCATTAATTAAAGTAACCTACTGAATTCCTTATAACTTGAAAAATCTACCGGCACTCTACTGGGCAATAGAGCAAGACCGTCTCAAAAAAAAAAAAATTTTTTTTTTTCAGTAAAATAATAAAGGGGTCCATGGCAGCAAGAACAATAATATAGCTTCAAAGAAATCAGAGTGAAGTTAAGAAGTCAAAGTAACCAAAATAACAAAG